>VYZW01052743.1:3503-14736 GCA_013401315.1 Balaeniceps rex
GTTGAATTACTATTATCAGAAAGAAAGTATTTGTAAAAGCTTATTTTTTTTAATATACAACAAATTAATTATGAGTTAGTACTGATTCGATGCTAAAGGCATGCCATTTTGTACAAAATGGCTCTGTAATATAGGCATTCTACATTGACTCTCTTCTGTAACAACAGCAGTAGTTCCAACCTAACAAGCTGTTTTCAACACTGCAAGTGACCAGGATTCCAGATAAAACCTTCTATATTTTCTGCTTGAGACTGACTTATTACAGTCTAGCATGGCCTTTCACAATAAAGTAAGTAGAATATTCAAAGCATTAGATGAGCTCAAAGTTCTAGCAATTTAAATTAAGGCACATTATTAAGGGGTGGCAGAGGAAGGGAATGACAGAAGAACCCAAGCAATATTTATTTCATTCACTTACCCTATGTCTGCATCCAGATTTTCAAAGACTTCACCACCCACAGTTTCATTATCTGGGTTCAAACAAATTTCAATCATGTTGTAGACTGCATTCTGTCCCCAGTCACTGTCTTTTCGAGCTTTATTAAAATGCCGGAGTGCATCATTTGGTTCACCTGTATACCTAGACAGATAATTAAAATATTTAAAGCTGGGCAAGTAAAATTCACTGCCCCAAATCCCAAGAAGAAACCCAAGCATTTAAAAAACAGATGGCACACCTGCACACACTGATAATGCAAGGTTTGAACAGCATGCATACTATTGCAAGAAACTTTTTTGTTTTGTTGATAAATTCTACAATTTGAAAATAAGTAATATTATATTATTGAACCAGCAAGAATATCCCTTTTAACAAGCAGGAGATACAAAAGATATATACGAGACAGATAAAATAGCTTCATTTTCAAAGGAAGCTCATTAGAAAGTATTTCAGAAGAGAAAAGGAGACCTTTCCTAAAATCCTAGCACCGTAAGTAATTAGGAAAGTAGTGCTATATTACTTATCACACTATAAGTAGCACCTTTGAATGATAATGGATGACAAGAAAGTTAATTTAAATATGCACTACACAATCAAATAAACCTTATCTTATATTTTCAAGTACCAAAGATACAGTCCTTTGCAGTAGTGAAAGCCTGGTTCAAGTTTTGTTCTGGAAGAATGTTTTTCAGCCATTAGAAGAAATCTTGGGACTTCTTCTAGCTTCCCAGCTCTTCTTAACAGATCAATTAATCGCGAGAGGGTTGCATAGTTATCTAAATATATAAATAATTAGGACATTGTAATACTAGTTATTTGCTGTACAAATACCTTAAAAAAAAAGTCTGCCTTGGTTTTTCGCATACAAAAATGATATATGGTGTAACACATAAGGCATATTACATAGTAACCGCAGATACAAGAATGAAGATAAAGTGACACTTACAATACTTCTAAAAAAACTGTGTAAGATATTTGTACTTAACTTTCAAAAGAATTCAAACAAAAACATTTGTCTCATGACTTCTTTCACAAAGTCCACTAGAAAGCTTTACATTCACTACAGTATTATTTCAATAGCTTTCAGTAGCTTTCTCTCTGGTCATAATTTCCAAATTGCTAAAAGAAACTTATTCCTGTCCAAGACAAGTTTCCTTTAATAATCTTGAAATAAAATGCTAGCTGTGTGTTCATGCACTTGATATCTTAAAGACATGAGAAAGTACTTTTCAGTTACAAGTAAATAACACCCTAGCTATATTTGGCTTGAGGTAAACAATGCACATTTGCAATGCTGCAAAGTAAATTACTTATCTATGAGAAATAATTTTCACATCTTCCCCTACAATAACTTTATGTTTTCATATACAGTAGTGGTCTTTGGTTTTAGTATCCATTACTTTATAAACAGCACATTTCTTTTTAATCATACAGAGAATTTTTTTAGATATTTCTCCCTCTCATTAGAGCTATATACCAGAAAAAATTAAAAATATCACTGCTGAATATTCACCTGGCTTGCGTTCTAGGAGCTGCTGGAAATGAAAGACAGCTTGTTCATAATCTTGCTTCCTGAACATGGTATCAGCCATCATCTACAATATTGACCAATTTAGAGAAAACAAAACAAAAAATTATAAATTGTGGTTTATAATGAACTCTAGTCCTTTAAAGTGGGGAGCTGAAACTGTAGCTTTAAAGTGCTGCAGGAATGGCACAAGAAGTAAACTGAGGTGCGTTTTTCATAACTCTCTTGAAAAGAAACACTCTCTGTATACAGACGCACAGGATAATAATGAGCAGGTACAGGCTTATATCTCAATTTTTCACTTACGGTAGAAATGAAAAGAGAATAAAACACTTTGATGTACCTTTCAAATATGTTTGGTTTTACTTGTATAGTTTTACTCCTAATTTTATTTCCCATAAATGCAGATTAAGCATATAGAAAAGCAAAGTTAGTTTAAAGTTAGGGAAAAAGAAAGATGATAGCCTACTTCAGCAGTGGAAGTAAAACAAATTATTTAATTTCAGTTTCTCTCCACTGAGAGGTAGCTAATTTAAGAGTACTATTACCCCTGTCCTTGCACCACACTAGGATAAATTCCAGATGTTGGACTGCTGTGAGAAAAAAGTTATTCCCATCTTAAAATCATTTTGCTCCTAATGTTTTAAAGCCAAAGTTGCTCAGTCTATTGAGCTGTCTTTTAAGCCAAGAAGTATACAAATCCTGTACAGAGAATCTGTAGCTGTAAATAAAAATGGTTAAGTAGGAATATGATTAACTATGATTGTATAAGGATGTAAAACCACTGAAAGTACACAGTTCTTTTCTTCTGGAAGTTTTTTTAGATACTTACTTTAATTTTATTGTGCTGGAAAAATAACTTCTTCCCTGATCATTAGTCAATTGTTAATAGAACATGCACTAAGCCATGCTTTAGTCGATCTTACAACTACTACTTTTTAAGACACATTTTTGCATTGAGATAAAACAAAGGCTATGATTGCTAGAAACTTCATATTGAATCATTATCCAGCATAAACAGAAAAACATTTTGTTGCAATGGATTTTTCACATGTTTTTTGAAATCAGAAGCTGTAGGCTTTCTTAGAAGTAGTATTTCATGGATCCATCACACTGCAGACACAAACCTTAAAAAACTTCTGATATAGGATTAGTCTAGTATAGCACATACCATTGTTGCTGCTTCATTATCTTGGTCATTCTTCAGTAGTAAGGAACACTGATGTTGACAGGCATCAGTATCATCTTGTGCAAGATATAAACGCGCAAGTTCCAACATTGCCTGTGGATTAAAATTTTTAACTATATGTAATTCAAAGATTAAAGAAAGCTGGTTCAGTTCTATGAGTATTAACCTGAGATTTCAGAGCCTCAGGAAAATATTACTTCTCTTCTAAAGAGAGTGCTTTCTCTGTTGTTTCCTGTGGGCTCTTGGTCAAGTAATTTAATGCATTTCCATTCCCTCACCTTTAAAACAGATAAAAACTTTTATTCTCCAGAGGTATATTCTGGAGGTACATTGAAAATAGCTGCTTAGATAGTATTGCTCTGAAGACTACAGTATTTTGGTAAGAATAATTTTCTTGGGAAAAAAATGTAAACGCAAGCAGTTTTACATTCAGTGACAAAAGCAAATACCTCATTAACATTCACTAATTAGTTCTGGAGCATAAGCAAATTCCAGCAGAAACAGTTTTCTTATTTGCATTTCCAAACCTACCACATTAAGACCGTGTGTGGATCCATTTCTGAGAAGCAATTGCAGAATATATACTAACAAACTGAAATGTACACAAGCATGCATCCTTAAGGCTGAAGTTCCCATAATAGACTATTCCGAATAAAATGCCACAGAAAAGTTTATAAACACAAGAGTTACTACGGATTTAATCAAGTTCCCATTGAAGCAAACAGGAGTTAAGCCAATCACAAAGTAAAATTAGCAGTAGACAAACAGTAAGCATTGTCACTCCTGCTTAATTTTAAATAGTGTTTTAGTTTTGTTTTTAAAAAGGAAGCATTTATAATTGCACTGCAATTCTCCCTCTGGTTACACTTGTGAAAGGCACTTCTGAATCAAAATAGTGTTTTGAACATCCTGTTCAGGATATGGAGGCTACTTGCATAATATTTAACAACTGTTTTCTTCCTACTTCCTGTTATTTACATATTCAAACTTATACTATATAATTCTGAAACAGAAAGGCAGGTGGGTAAGCATTGAAATGCTACAGAGATAGCATGCATGTATGAATTTTAATTATGAAAGCTTTCTTCAAGCCAGTTCTTATATGCATAATACAGTGGAAGACCAAAAAGCAGTCTGCTAGTCAAGGAACACTTCCTGCCTTGGGCATGTCAGAGAAGAATACCAGTTAAACTGGACTTCTAGACTAGCTTCTAGTGACTGGAAGTGGTCTCTAAGTTTTCAACCCCAACCCAAAAACCAATGATACTTTGAAATTATTTGCTTGATGCAGTCTGTGATCCACTTCAAGTCTGCATCTGGAAGCTGCATTGCCTCTTATCTGGTCAGAGAAACGAGGTAGGGTACTACCTACCAGATTTAACTATGTAAAATGAAACAAAACACCACAACCCAAAACCCTTATGACATGGACTTGCAATCTCTTCACATTTAGCTGAATAATTTGTGTAATGCAACATTTCAAATCTGCTTTGGGTTACTTTGGCTAGAATACAGGAGATTTATCATTCATCAGCAGTCCTGGTTAACAGGGGAGGTCCCAGACGACTGGAGGCTTGCCAATGTGACGCCCATCTACAAGAAGGGCCAGGAGGATCGGGGAACCACAGGCCTGTCAGCCTGACCTCGGTACCAGGGAAGATTATGGAGCGGTTCATCTTGAGCGTGCTCAACAGGCACGTGCAGGTCAACCAGGGGATCAGACCCAGCCAGCATGGGTTCATGAAAGGCAGGTCCTGCTTGACCAACCTGATCTCCTTCTATGACAAGGTGACCCACCTAGTGGATGAGGGAAAGGCTGTGGATGTTATCTACCTGGACTTTATTAAAGCCTTTGACACTGTTTCCCACAGCATTCTCCTAGAGAAGCTGGCGGCTCATGGCTTAGGCAGGTGTACTCTTCGCTGGGTAAAAAACTGGCTGGGTGGCCAAGCCCAGAGAATTGTGGTGAATGGAGTTAAATCCAGTTGGCGACCAGTCACAAGCGGTGTTCCCCAGGGATCAGTTTTGGGACCAGCCTTGTTTAATATCTTTATCAATGATCTGGATGAGGGGATCGAGTTCACCGTCAGTAAATTTGCAGATGACACCAAATTGGGC
The DNA here is from genome assembly GCA_013401315.1 of Balaeniceps rex. Classification (NCBI taxonomy): domain Eukaryota; kingdom Metazoa; phylum Chordata; class Aves; order Pelecaniformes; family Balaenicipitidae; genus Balaeniceps; species Balaeniceps rex. The sequence continues at coordinate 8,778 of VYZW01052743.1, forward strand.
GGGAGCATCGATCTGCTCGAGGGTAGGAAGGCTCTGCAGAGGGATCTGGACAGGCTGGGTTGATGGACCAAGGTCAATTGCATGAGGTTTAACAAGGCCAAGTGCTGGGTCCTGCACTTGGGTTACAACAACCCCATGCAACACTACAGGCTTGCGGATGAGTGGCTGGAAAGCTGCCTGTCGGAAAAGGACCTGGGGGTGCTGGTCGACAGCTGGCTGAACATGAGCCAGCAGTGTGCCCAGGTGGCCAAGAAGGCCAATGGCATCCTGGCTTGTATCAGAAATAGTGTGGCCAGCAGGAGTAGGGAAGCGATCGTGCCCCCGTACTCGGCACTGCTGAGGCTGCACCTCGAGTACTGTGTTCAGTTTTGGGCCCCTCAGTACAAGAAGGACATGGAGTTGCTGGAGCGTGTCCAGAGAAGGGCAACAAAGCTGGTCAAGGGTCTGGAGAGGAAGTCTTATGAGGAGCGGCTGAGGGAACGGGGGTTGTTTAGCCTGGAGAAGAGGAGGCTGAGGGGAGACCTTATAGCTCTCTACAGCTACCTGAAAGGAGGTTGTAGCGAGATGGATGTCGGTCTCTTCTCCCAAGTAACTAGCGATAGGACGAGAGGAAATGGCCTCAAGTTGCATCAGGGGAGGTTTAGATTGGATATTAGGAAAAATTTCTTTACTGAAAGAGTGGTCAAGCATTGGAACAGGCTGCCCAGAGAGGTGGTGGAGTCACCATCCCTGGAGGTGTTCAAAAAACGTGGAGACGTGGCACTTCGGGACATGGTTTAGTAGGCATGGTGGTGTTGGGTTGACAGCTGGACTAGATGATCTCAGAGGTCTTTTCCAACCTTAATGATTCTATTCTATTTTGTTCTGATGAAACCAGGTACAGGTAGCTTCAAAGGAATTTCCAATACTTCAATACATAATTTTAAGGAAAATAACCTCTGTGAAGACGTCAAGAAACGGGCAGGTATTTAACATCTCGAATATTTTGTAATCTAAAAGAATTCAATTCCAACCTTGTACTAGCAATGTTTTTAAAAATGAAGGGAAGAAAACAAATTCAAATCTACTGAAACTGTAGAAATAGAGTGAGATGACTCATTTATACTACTTGTGGATAACCACAAGTATTTTGCTTTTATTACTCTAAAAGCAGGGAACAAGTTCTTAATCAGAAATTCAGTCTTAGATTTTTCTAAGATGTCACTGTATTCTGTGTTGCTAGCGAAGTAAGATTAAAGCAAAAATCTCCAGTAAGTGCATCTAACAGTGATATTCAGTACAAATGTCAGTGCACAGCCTATCTTCTAACAATGGGAATCTCTCAATAGCATGATTTTAGCAAGAATTGAAGGGAAATGCCATGCTGGTATTTCAGTACTGGTGTGAAAGAAAAAAAGATTAAGGCTTTGATACTGAATTACTGGGATGGCATACCACAAAAGCCATAGCTGTACCTATACTATGACAGGCAGTCTCCTTGCTCTTAATGATAGAATGGGGAAGTCACCCTCCTTTGCAGATTTTAAAGATGTTTTTATTCCTCTCCCAATTTATTTTTCTTCTCCTTATCATTCTTACAAGATGCCTTGAGGAAAGCCTGTCTCAAAGATGCTGAAGTTGTAGCTGCAGGAAGGACCTATATTCTTGAAACCACAACACACGTGTTCAAGTATTAAAACCAGGTGAGATGCTGATAATTTAGCAAGTTGGTAAATCTGACAGCTGTGCAATAAGAAGCAGTAAAATAAGAAGCCTTCACATATACCTAAATATACACACACTTATGCTAGAAAATCATGGAAATTAGACAAAAATCATATTTATTTATTTATAATCTAAAAAACCCACTAAAATTGACACTTAATTTTGGTGCTTGTTATAAATTTCTTAGCCTTTCACTTCTCCTCTTTTATCTCTAAAACCCAGAGCTATGAAAGGAGAAGAAGGAAGAAGGGGATAAAAATAAGCTCAAATTTACCAGCATTTATCAATAGTCAGGCTTGTGGGAAAGAGACAGTCCAGGGAAGAGAGAAGCAGTGCAATAATCACCGCTCAATAACATGAACATTTTGTGACTAAAATCGGAATCCTACCAAGTCCAGATAGAAGTCTAAAACTGCTAAAACAGATACAGAAGAGACAGAAATTGTCTGAACTGACCGAAATCACTGGGACTTCATTCCAGAGGACAGGCAACAAGCAAGATTGTTTCAATCTCCATTATTTCCGTGCCATACCTCACACATACTCAACTGGTACATGAAGACAGGCTCACTATATGATCTAATGGACAACTCTGAGTGCATGCAGACCACCACTTGAATCAGGATTTTGTGTAAGAGACAGAAATTAGCAGTACCTACAACTATTTTACCATGATAAGCAATGAAGGGGAGAAAGTTCAAGGCTCTATGTATATCATAAAGCAGAAATAATTGTAAATACACTTCTACACCATGAATAATTGGAAAAATGTATTGCTAGATATCAAAACTGAATGGAAAAACAATGCAAAATAGTCAGAGGGAGAACTGACCTTGTTATCGGTTTCACAGTGAACAAGAGCTTCTTTGTAAAATTTAATTGCTTTTTCATAGTTTCGCTGGGCTGTAGAATGTTTTGCAATCTCAGCACAAATTTCAGCTGCTAACTGTTTCTGTGCAGGAACTGCATCCAGCTGTTCTATCTGAGTCCGTTTAAGCACTCTGGCTTGTAATTCCCGAGCCTAGTGTGGGGAAAGGAGCGAACAGTCAAAAGTTTTCAAAGGAAGGAATTTTATATTATCTACTCTTAAAGAATGTAATTAAATTTTTAAAAGATTCTATAAGCATACTATGTATTTTATAGATGAAAACCCCCAAATAATAAAAAAGCAGGTAAAAATGTCTCTGCTATAAAAAACATCAATGAAAACAAGCAAAACAAAACAAAGCATCCCCCAATATGTCTCCCTCAACAACCTGTCTCAAACTGCCTTGCTTCCCCAAAATTCAAATTAAAACCATGCTGAAAAGCAACCTAGTGTTCAACACTTTCAAGAAGATGGAATCCCAATATACTTTTTCTAAAATACTCCTTATGACAACTGCATGCCAATCCAATAATGTATAATCTACGCTTTATAGAACATAATGTTGAGATAATCGTACATACAGTATTTTGTGAAATGTAAGGAACAGGACATTAAAGCAAAAAGGTGGGGAGGGATCCAGTTTACCCCTTGTGTACTTGAAGAAAAGGGTGGTATGAACAAGCTCATTTAATACTCCATCTAAGGAATATTTAGGTCAAACATTCATTTGAATAAAGATGACACATTTTTATTGGTCTAAATTTCCCCCATATTTCTGTGCCTTGCATTATTTATAACTAACCTCTTCCCCAATTCAAATGGTTATGTTCCAATTTATAACTACTAGTAGAGTTCTAATCACAAAAAATGCTGGTATAGGACATCACTGAACAAAGCCTCTTTATTAAAGAGAAAAGCAATGCTTTTGCGCACAAGCCCTATAGTTTTGCTTAGAACAATTTTATCATTATCTCCATGGGTTCCCGTCAAGAACTTCCTTAGTCTCCAAGCTAACTTCCTACCTCAAAAGTATTCAATAGAAATGTTACATCCCTTTTTCCTTTTTTTTTCCCCCCCTTAAAATTAAGCTTTTGATAAGGTGTATAAACAAGACCTCAAAGGCCAAAACCCAGAAGGTGTATATACTTAACTCCTTTATTGAGCACAGAAAACTCAGGGGGGAAAGAAAAGGGAGCAAAAAAATCCTTCAAATTTTGTTTTCTGAGGTCCTTCATCTAGGGAGTGATTAAGAAAAGTCTGGCAGAAGCACGCAGGTAGAGCTTTTTGTTAATAACAGATGCCCCAAAAGAGGGCAAATAAGGAAATAGCTATGCCCAATTCTGATTATGCCTTCTGATCAGTTTTCTTCGATTTCAACTAGAATTCCAGCCATTTAACACACAAGAGATTCCCTCTTTCTGCTCAAGCAGTTTTGTAACTATCTTAACACTGAAATAAAATCTCAGAACAGCTGCTTCGCTCATTTAAAAGTTCACAAGTTGAAAAGAAGGAAGCACTAATATTCTGCTTCTTCTTGCCCCCCTACCATTTTGCCTAGAAGGGAAGGAGAATTAAAACACAAAGTAAAATCTGGGGGGAACTTCTAACACCACTCTGAAAACCATGGGAAGAAACCTGTTTAAGAAGAGGCAATAATATGACCGAGCAAGTTAGTCCTGCTGAAAAAATCAAAATACAGGTGGTTTTGTGTAAATGAATGTTGCAGCAAAAGAGGCAGGTGTAGGAAAAGACTTCAAAAAGAACAGGTACAAGGAAGGACAGTTTTGAGGGCAGTAATGAAACCAACAACAAAAGAAAAAAACGGGGAGAGAGACAAACACAAAGTTTTTGAAGTGTGATACAGTGAGAAACCTGAAAGAACTAAAGTAGTAAAGAAAAGAGTAAGAGAAGTAGATTGCTTTGGGGGAAATTTATTAAAGGAGAATGGGGGGGAAAAGTCAACTTTGAGAAAGAAAGAAAGTACGTTATAAGGAAAAAAGTAGTAAGAATTTAACAACAGATTAAATAGCAATATCAGTAGGATTTTAACTCTTATGTACAATTATCTTTCTAACTAATCTACATAATTTACTTTTCTTGCTGGTCAGAAGATACTACCAAGGCTTACTGTTTCAGTAACAGAGTGAAGGCATAATGGAAGAGAATGTACTGACCCAACCTCTTGCTCAACCTTTGTGTTGAGAAAGCATCGTCTAAATGGATTAAATATCTCTAGCTTCCAACTTTGTTCTTTCAAGCCTCAGTATGAGTGATAATATTCAACTCCAGAATGAACAGATCTTATTATTGCTATTTAAAACAAACAGCAGTACAACAAAATGACAGGTAGCCATTGAAAGCTGTTCCAGATTGTTCTATGAGTGGTGTTCAACGCTGAGCTAAAGATACGTAACCTAGCTGTCCCCATAGCCAATTTTGGTTTTGCCTGCTCTGCTAAAACTTGCTCCACACACAAATGAAGGCATAGTACGAATGCAGGCTTCCAGTAAAAGCCTACAATCTGATCTAAAATTCAGGTAACACTGCTCACAAAAAGCTTAGACTTTCCAAGCGCTTACGTTCTTTACATTTCACACCAGTCACTGGTGCTTTATCACTACCATGTAGGCATTTTCCTCAGTCACAAAAATACTATGGTTAGAATCTGAGATAAAAGTGAAAGCAGGGATAAAAGTGAGGACATTGCAAGCTTTCGTAGGGGTTATTTTTCCCCTTTACCTGTTGTAATGAAACAATAGCTTCATCAATCTTCTCCATTTTGCTGTAAATTTTTGCCAGCAGCACCTGGTAACGTCCATCTTCCATCAGAGAAGACAATTCATTAACTATAAGAATTACATTAAACAAACATGATTCTTGTAAGAACTGATCCTGGTAAGGTCAAAGAAAGGTGAAGCTCTCTACATACTCCAGGCAAGAGCTTAAGCGAAAAGTTCACAGCTTGATCTTATGTATTTAGGATTGTGATTTGACTCAGTGTGTTGTTAGTGGGCAGAGTAAACATTACAACCTACAAACAGAGTGAGATTTAAGGCCAAAGACATTGAAAGATGCAAAAGGAATACAAAAGCTTTTGATCTAAGTGGACAGGAAATAAAGCCCCTTCTGACATTTCTTGCCTAAATCCTCTTCAAAGTCATTGAAAAATGTCCAATTTGATTCAATGAGTGCTACCGTACACCCAAAAAGCCTAAGATTGTTTGATGAAATTTCTAGTTGGACCTCAAACTACCTTTCTTTTGCCAGAGTCTGGAACAGACATGAATACAGTTATTTTAACTAAATATTTCAGTATCTACTCAAAAAGCAGCAAGCTACTTTTGAATAATGGTTAAAATATATATGCATAAAATAATATTTGAAAAA
>VYZW01052760.1:2266-13749 GCA_013401315.1 Balaeniceps rex
AAAAAAAACATCCCCAAAAAACCAAAACTCACAACATGGCCTCCCCCGCCCCCCCCCGGAAAACCTGTCTTCAACCAGAAGCTTCTAACCCTGCTTGAAAACTACTTGGAGATCATATAGAAAGCATCAGAACTGATTTTCAGAGACACATATCTTCTTGGATCACGCCACAGTACAGCTTCTAACGCAGTGTTTCTTTCAAAGTGCAAAGCTGAACAACAGTGAAATACGACTTCCCTCTTCTGTGGGTATTTAAATGGGTCATTTCTGAGAATAATATCACTTTTGCTATTCAGACACTCCTCATTGATTCATACAAGATCCCCACAAGAACAATCTGGGAATCTACAACCTCTTTTTTTTTTTTTTTCCCATAGTCTCTTTTTCTTCCATTATCCTATTATAACTTAACAGTTATGTACCGGTAGTCGTCTCAGGTTACTGTTTCAGCCAAAAATAGCACAGAAAAGCACAAAGCCCCCAACAGACATTTCTTCAAGCTTTGAGCATAGCAAGATGGTCATTCCTGCACGCCATGCTCCATGCACCAGATATTGCCGATTAGTGAGTCAGATCAGGCAAATCAAAAGTACCTGTTGTGTTATACGGTGCTGTACTACAAGTGAGACACGTGCCTTTTGCAGAGGAACGAGAAACAGGAATTGATCATGGAAACCTGTTATTATGCTGACAAATAACAATAATTTTTCCACTGTCATTCACAATTCCAGTAGTGGACAGACACTCTAGAAAGCAACTCTTTGGTACCTGAATGTCAATATATGCACAAGGCAAGGAATGCATCAGGGTTGCATACCTTAGCAGGCATAAATGTGAACTGTACACCTTACTGAGCCATTTAAAGATTTAAGAATTTCTTTGTTATAGTCCATAAAGGCACATAGAAGTACATACCCTGATTCACATTTTTAGTGTTTTCTGCATATACTTGATCATATTAGGAACGAACAAAGCTTAGCAAAGGCAAGTTGTATGAGCATATGAACCACTAGCCGTCATGCTGTAGAGCCAGGCCCAGTCTTTGCATTTCAAGTACTGTTTAGCTGTATGCATATAATGGGTTTTAAGCTCTAAGCCTTTTTGAACATTTTGTTCTGTTTAGCTTGTCAGTAAATGAAACCAATGCAATTCAACAGCACGCCACCAGATAGGTACATACTGCAGCACGGTAGCTATGGAGACAATCCAGATGCTGTTTGTGAAAGCGTCAGTTGCTGAACTGAGAAAACAGACAAGCCAGCAGCATTTAAGCTAGAGCTTAACATTTTGTATTTTTCCTTCCTAAGTGATCTTTAATAGTTAATAGCTCTATTCTGTAGAAATTTGCTAGTTAGCCTATGCACAACTTTCACAACAACCAAGTTACTAGGGGTTTTTTTGTGGGTTTGTTTTTCGGTTTTGTTTGTTTGTTTGTTTGTTTGTTTTTTAAAATATTGTTAACATCTTTAATTTTCAGCTGTTATATTAGATACTATTTTACACTGCATACTATTTTGAAGAAAAGGTAAGAAATCTGAGCTATAATATTTAAATTTGAATCTAACCTTCTGTACCAAACAGTAACTAATACTCTACTTAATCCATAGGTTAAACAAACCTTAACTTGCTGTAGACTTTGGTCCTTAATTTGAGCTTCATGCAAGAAACTAAGGATTAAATTAGTGTATTTTCCTCAGCATAGTGACTTCTTAAGTAGATTTCTAATGCTTGAAATAACCACAAGAAGAGGGGAAAGAACCCAGCACAATGTAAGCTGAACATCCCATACAATGTGTGCTCTGCATCTTATAATGTTCTACCAATGGAACCAAGATGGCAAACGAAAGGAAGGCCTTCTGCAAAGCAAGGGCCTCTGAGCAGCGTGTCAGAAAGAAATTGTTTTTCTGCTTCTTTTGATGGGAGATGCTTTCAAGTCAGGAAATTAGAAACAGGTGTGCCAGAGGGCACACACACATCCATGCACCACACTGAAAAACACGCGTTTTCAATTTTCAGACATGAAAGAGACTCCTGTTGAATGGAAGGAGAAATGAAAATCTAGCTTGCTTTCTGCAAGCCATAAGCAGAGAGCTTATGGAGCTCTGACAAGCTGCCGGAGCCTGTCTAGCTATTGAAACATACAGCACCTCAACACAAAGTGTTGGAACTTGTTTTAAAGGAGTACGAAATGGAAACTTGCATTACTCACATTCATTCAAGAATGGAAAAATTAATCTAGTTTACTCCACTGCCAAAGTATGGCTCTTCTCTTTTCAGAAGCTCGAGAGAGAAGTTACAGGTTATCTGTATTTTATTATCTATGCTATACAGCAGAGTCTGAACCTGGTCCTGTTAAGTTGTTTCAACTTTGATGTTGCTATTTTCAGTTAAATAGTAGTGTCTAGAAAAGACGTGTCAGTTAACAAGTTAAAAACCTACTATTTCTGCTTTATTTCCCGAATAACTTCTAGTTATGCCTAATGGAAACTCAGTGAAACCTGTATTTTAGTAAGCTCTGGTTGTCATTACCAGCATCTCTAGAAAGAGCTGACTAAAAACTTGTAAGCCAATTATTTTAAAAAACAAAATACAGTACAATAACAGTATTTGGCTGGTAAGATACTGATACAGTTAGTTATATATTAAAATAAAAATTTAAAGTCTTATTCTGAAAAGACATAAAATGCTACAGTCTAGCATAATGCACTACAGTACTAAATTAAAGTTGCATAACTTTTAGCTTTTTGTACTCCTATCAGCTGCCGCATCTTGCCTTCATACTAGCAGGGGAAATTTTTAACTTACTGACCCGCTGCCAGGAAGAACACCTGCAAACAAAGTCCTGTCCAATTCCTAAAGCATTGATCCTAAAAGGATCAATGGAGCACATTCTTGTTGCAGACAGAAAATTCTTAGATGATTTAACTTCCAAACTAACAAACACCTACTAAGAATATGCAAATGGAAATTTTCCAAAAGGTTGTACCTTCAGTAAATTTGGGTAGGTTTCAAAGATAACAAAAGACAAATTCAACATCCAGACAAACTGTGTCTAAAGTATCTTCTCTAAGGAAAGGTGGGAAAACACTTTCTATATCTTTAAGTTTTTAATATGGGCAAAATAAACTAAAATCACTCTGAAGAACACCACATCTAGCATTTCTACAATTTTACAGACAAGGAAAAAAAAAAAGCTAAAGAGTTAAAATATGCCCAATGTATGTATCTTTCACTTCTAAACAGTGGGAAATGCCAGATAACTTTATTAAAAAAAAAAAAGCTATTTGTTTCAATTATCATGAACAAGAAGAATTTCAGGTATACCTCCAAGAGAGGTTAGAATGAAGAAAAAGTGTAGTTCCATTAAAGAGGATATGCGTTTTACATTCTTCTTCACATTTAATATATTTTGACAGATTAATTTCAGTTAAACTGAAAAGGAAAAAGCAAACTCTTTTTTGCCTAGGCCTTCATCAGAAGCTTTGTTGCTATTGATCTCTCTGTAAAAATACCACACCTTTCCAAACTACATCACTTTTATCATATAAAACTTACAGGAAAGGAAATAAGCTACTATCTCACGTGTTAGCTAACCAAATGTATACAACCCATTTTCTCCCAATCACAGAAAAATGTTTAAGATGTAAAAAGAGAGTTCAGTTTGCCGCCGTCGCCATTTCGCTTTATATCCTTGCATCTATTTCAAGCCATTTGGGCAAGGCATGGCAAACAGGAACAGGACTAACAGTGTTCAGAGAAGGAGACAGTGCTGCACGGCTGGCTGCTGCCCCAGGTTACGAACACCCTGGCCTGTGAGCGGTGAGCTTTCTGCAGGAGACTACCACTTCTAAGAAGCCCACGCAACTTCATGCTTACAATATATTACTATATTAAGTCCAATTAAAATTTCAAGAGGCAATAAGCACTCTTTGATTGTTGCATCCATCCAGTTCTGCTTCAAAACAACCCTTCCGAAGGCAATTCAAACAACCGTTCTGATTATTTTGTGGACAAAACCCTCAGCTTTGAACGCTGCGGTAGTGGGTTTAATTGAGTGCTTCTTAACGCTACCATTCCCACAAATCATCTCTGCCTGTTGCTTCCTCTCTCTTCACACAGCCTTGTGGTGGTAGTGAGTTAGTTCAGACACCACATGCTACGGCACTGAAGCTTCCAAATGGCATCTGGACACAAAGGCTGAACTCTTGACAGAAGCATTCACTTCAGAGGTAAATACTGATCTGTCTGGAGATAGACCTCTTTCTTCCTCCACCCTCTGGTTCACTGTAACAATGACATACCCCTTTTCCATATGCAGCTGCTTCATCTGTGATGCATTAAATTACCTATTATTCCCCAAATCTTACAGGACCAGACTGATTTGGAGAGATAATACGTATTTCTACAAAGAGATTAACTGTATCATAATATCTATGCATAATGTAGCTCAAACAATCTAATCAGCATACAAGATTTGCATGTGAAATTCCTCCAGACGTTTGGAGCATGGACTCAGAAGGACGCAGGCCAGACAGACAAACGGCACCTGCCCAGGCACTGGCAGTCACTGGATTCCAGCACAGCCACTACCGCCCTCAACGCATGGGGATCGCAAAGCCAAAGTCCTACATCACGACTCAACTTGCATTAAAGCTTCCTTGAAAAATATTTACTCCACAGATTTGCACATCACTGTGGTTCCTGTCAAAAACGAGTTTTCAAGTAAGAATCTACAGTTCAGTGGTTTCCAAAAGGAGAGAGGGAAATGCTGGCTGAGGGCACAGCTCAACAACCAATTTAACAAGCACAAGCCATCTCTCTATAGGTGTCATTTCCTATTCCACATTACCTGTTCCATTTTGCCAGCAAAAGCATCCATGAGGTGCACAACAGACTGGAAAGAAGAACAGATATGAACAAAAAGGAAAAGTCTGAGCAGAAAAAGGCAGGGGGAGGAAGAGCGAATACACTTATTGATAAGGATTTCGAAAACAAAAGAGAACCCCCCTTGAGCAGGGGGCTGGACTAGATGTTCCTTCCAAGCTAAACAATTCTGTGATTCTTCACAATATAAAATATGCTATTTTTCACTTCATGGAATGATGCATCATATATATGTATGTATATCCAACACAGCTTTTTTAACATAGTTTGACGTAATCCCTAAAATGCCTTTATGAGAACAGAGGCCACTGCTTTTGACCAGAGAGCTTAACAGTCAGTCCTTTAGGATCTTTGTGAATTCACGAAGATCTTAAAGAAACTGGTAAGGGAGTCAGGCACATTCTGCTTATTTACACAGAAAACATACAGTCTCTGTATGCGTTCCTAAGACATTGCTGTTACCTGTAGCTGATTTTCAGTCAGGAATAGACTCTGGGCAGGGGAGAAAAGCAAGACATCATTGAAAGACTTTTCCCAGACTGAATCCTCAACTATACCTCAGTTTAGGTCCATAATCTGATATCCCTGCTATTTTTTCAACAAAACACAACTTTGGGCTCCATCCTCAAGCTCAATTATATTTGTTAACATGCTTATTTTTTCTGAAAGAACTCAGTATATTTAAAGATTCTACTCCTTTTTCTTTAGGATTATAAACCATAACTAGGTCCCATTTAAATTCTCCCTAGGACATCACATCACTCTACCTTTCTTGTATGAAATATTCTCCTCAAATGGATTCTAGTAAAAGCTGGAGACTTTGCAGCTTTGTGGTACAGAGTTTCTGCATTTTGTAAATAATGCAAGACCTTCTGTCTATCTTCAGAAATGCAATATTAAAAGGTTTGCTGGTTTCAATGGCTGATACACATACACAAAGCACACCACCCATGCATGAAGAATGGGTAAGTGTGCTTTCTACTACCCACTGTTGTAAAGATGTAAAAAGGAATGCAACACATTATTCTCAGTCTCTACATTTCCACTCAAAAATTCCACCTATAGTTGCATTTTCAAAGCCTCCTGCCTTAGCTGTTACTGTAAATTTTTTATTTATCTTTACATTTTGTATTTAAGGTTCTGTATATCCAATGAGAATTATTACTTCTCAACTTATCTCCCAGGAAAAACACAGCCTGCCTCTTACCCCAATATTATTACTTTTGGCACAATTAGTAGACGAATATTTGCAATCATCAACTGGGAAGGAGAATCAACGTCACACTTGATATTATTTTGAATGAGAAGAATATACACAAAGTCTTTGATTCTTATTATGTTCAGGAAAAAATAGGAAATGTTTTCTTAAAGTACAGCCAAAAAACGGACTATTGTTTCTCCTGCGGTCGGGTTTTGTTCACAAATGTTTTCCCTCCAAATAATACCCATCTTCCTGTGTTTACATTCATATACCAACAAAAAACATTCACTAAAGAGTTCCAAGTGGCCTTATGAGTGTTGTTTTGGGCTCTTTTTTCTGGGAGATGGTGGGGGTGCTTAAAGGGGAGGCTGTTTTGTTCATGTCTGTGTGCGCGCGCAAATGCGCGCACAAGCTTTTAAAGACCAGATTTGGATTCTACTACGTTGATCCAAAAACCAGTTTAGCTGTTACTTATATTTATGCTAAATAAATAGTATTTGGTAACGCTCATCTCATTTAACAAGCTTTCACTCAGTCTCTACCATCATTCTTACGTGGAACGGTGCTTGCACTATGCTGTTAGATGCCACAGTTAAGGTTGCCCAGGTATCTCAGCTATGCCTGCAACCGCAACATTGTCTCAATTTCTTGAATTTTAATACTGGTTTTGAGATACTTACAGAATTCCTGTTGCCAATAAAGTTGGCGATGAAGTCCCACAACTGTATTTTTTTAAAAAAAATTAATTTTAATATAATTCAGAGTTCATATGTTGGAATGTCTCCAAAAATCGATACAAAAAAATCAGAAAGATTTTACTCATTTACACAGAAACTGAGTTTTAGACTGAGAGTTACAGAATAAACCTTGGATTTAAGGCCCTTTATATTCACAGTCATTCCTAAGTTCCACCATCTCCCCCATCCTGTCTTTAGAAAGTCTTCATCGTTTGATTTCAGTTTTCTCACCCCCTGTTAAACTATATCCATAAAATACGAGTTTTACAATATCCTGTATTTTATAAACCATGAAGTAACTTTTGAAAAGCCAAAAAAAATAAAACCAAAGACAGTGTGGCTTAACAACAAGGCCAAGAGACTGTTAGAGGTAAGAAAATACTGTTCAAAAAGTTGAAGTCATGCCCAAACAAGTTCAGAACCACCAGCTTTGGCACATTCAATATAAAATCACGATAAAAATGGCCAAAAATATTTGAGAAACAACTTGCTAAAGGCATAAGAACTAATACCAAATCCTCCTTGAACACGCAAAAGCAGGAAGCCTGCCAGCATCCACAGAGCCAACAGATGATCAAGATGTAAAAGCATGTCTTCAAATAATACATGACCATTGAAAGAAAGCTACATGCATTTGGAAATGCTTTTAATGAAGTACTTATATGGCGATGCCTTTTTTTTCTTTTTTTTTTTTAATGAGGAAGGTATTGAAAGATATGTCTCAAATTGAAGCTTCAATAGAAGGATTTTAGAAGAAAATTAACAAAAATTCAAGTATAAAACCTACTGCTTTACTAACTGTGGCATTTCATCTAACACTTCTCTTTTTCCAAGAAAGCTTCTACAAAGGTAAACCATCACAGAGTAAGAAACACGTTCCCAGCAAAATTTAAATAACTGGGCTCCTAAGTACAAAAAGAAATGAGAAATCTTGAAAAAGTCATCCTGACCTATTAAAAACAAAGATATCCCCAGCTTACAAAGTCCCAATATCAGAAATTGTTAGAAGCTTGGATAACACAGTGGAGGTGCTTTTCCCAGTCCTGCACTTTCCCCTGGAGACCTGGAAACACCCTCTACCTGAAACAGGACACCAAACTATCTGGAGCTCTGGTTTGACCCAACGAGGCCATTCTTACGTTCCTGCCAATTCTGCATGGATTTCAATGTGCAAGAGTTTGTATTCTGTATACTTTGAATAACTATTCCAAACTCTCCTTTCCCCACACCAGAGGTGTTCCCCAGCCTGTTTGATCTCTTGCTTATCATAGCCTCCAAAACCCAAAGACATGAGCAATTTCATAGGTATGGAATTAAAATAGTTTACAAAACCTGGCCCTTAAAAATTGCTTGTAGGAAACTAATGCCAATGGAACATCCTTTTTCAAGACTGAATATGGAGCCTGATATAACAAACTCTCAAGGCTTGAGTTTCTATCCCCAGCTATCACTAAAAAAAAGTTAAAAAGTCCAAACCAACACAAATGTGGAAAGGATTCTTTAGGAAAGAAAAGGTAAGTTAAAATTATGTGGTTTAGCATACACTGATACTTAATAATTTAGAGCATACTTTTGATAAAGCTTTAAGGGAATCACAGTTAAACTATTCTCTTCATTCAAGATTTTTTTAAAATTCCAAATGCAATTTGATGATTTGAAGTCATTTACCAATAAATATTAAAAGTCTACACAAATAGTACTCAATAAACACAGAAACCAAAGCCTAATTTTATCCTTTTTTTTGTCCCCCTCATACAACAGAAAAAAACTCTCTGTAGAAAATGTTAGGATAAATTTGTGCCAAATTTACCACTTAAAGACAAATTAAAATGAAAAGACATGTGAAATTAAACCAATAAAATGTTATATGGTGAAAACCACAGAAATCTAAACTGATTGTAAATTTCAATTATTTTATATACATATTCTAAATGCTTTTACATACAAGTGTATATGTATCTATGTAAAATGAAATATGAAATGAATGTGCATGCACACATAGTTTTTATTTATACATAACGTGCAAGTTTCATTTGTTGCTGTTTTTTTAAAATGTATGTCCACACAAAACCAATTTAGAAACCTACAAGAGCAGGGTATAATCACTATTACGAATACAGTCTAGTCTGATTTTAGGTACACTGAGTGACACCACTTATCCTCTCTTAGGAAGCACTGTCTATCTTAGAGCTTTCCAAATCAAGACATCTTCTAAAGTTTAGGCAGTACCTTTATTTTCTAAAAATTTCATCCAACAATGATGTATGTTAACATATTATTTTCTTGCTTAGCCTTGGCAATTTCACCTTTTGAATATTTGCAGATGTTTATGCCCCCATTCCCATCTCATGTGATCCAGCCAAGTTGTAAGTTTCATTCTTTCAAGCTTTCCTATAATTTAATTTTTCCATTCCTCTACCCCTTAATTAACTTCATGGTTCACATTGTTGGATGCTCATATTTTAAACAAGAGTCAGGCATCAATATATTTTAAAACTGCACTAAACATAAATTACATTATAAAATAAAACATTACGAGCTTCTGAAAATGGAAAAAAGAATGGTATTGATTACAGAAGAATTCTCACTTCCTGTAAACATTTCTATCTCCGTCTCTCTCACACACACACACACACACTTTAAAGGAAAGCCAGAAACAAGAGTTTAATTAAACACCGCTAGTCTGAATTTCAAATCACTGAATAAACAGATGGCCATGCTTCATAGACTGCCAGCAGTCTATTTGAATTAACTGAGATTTGTATTAATGTAGTGTCATGGAACCTAAAAGATTTGAACCAAAGAAAAATATATATATGTGTGTGTGTGTGTGATAGTTATAAATAGTATAACATTAAAGTATTTACCACTATATAAAATTGGTACGAGCAAAAAGAAAGGAGACTTCTATTTAAGGCCATCATTAAACACAGACATCTCCTTTAAGTACATCAGGATGCTTGCCTGTACTTGCACAGACTTCAAATCCAGCTGACTTTGTAAAGAAGTTTTAAAAAACTTAAAGGTGTCCTCCTCAGCTTTTCCACAAACAATCTCTAATATTGGGCTTATACTCACTAATTATTATCATCCCAAATACTGCAATATTTAAATATATTTGCTTACACAGGTAAGCATTTATTAAACTAAAATCAATACGGTATTCCTTCAGTAGAAACACCTTCTGACACTTCTGCATTCAGTAGGACTTTCCTTTGCATAAGTACTAAAAAGGACACTTGCTGTTACTAACATTGAACTTAAGGGTGAACATCTACACAAATTTTCAACAGCACACGACAGACTTAAATAAAGGGGAAATTAGAAAGGTATATGACTTCAAAAGCAACACAGGATATTTCTGATGCTCTTCAGCCTCTGTCAAATTTTAGTTCTACACCCTGTTACCTTGCTCCCCCCACTATTTCTGTAACAGGACTCTAACTCTGCAGTACTCTTGGGATATAGTTTACATTACACCTAAATCTGAACTCTGCTGATTTTTTTCATCTCTCCCTATACTGAATGCTGATAACTCTGACCATTAACCAGTGGTCCAGATGACAAATTTTGCATCCTGACATAAGCATTTATGAAAAAGTGTTACAAATAGTTTTTCTGTTTGAGACTGTTCATACAACTAGGAAAAAAAAATGAGATGAAATGCAATCCTTTCAACTGCTTTTATGCAGGAGTTGCAAAGTAAAAGCAACTCCCACATAACTTCGCCTTAAGGCTTTCAGGTTCTACAATATTCACCCGTATCATGTAACAATCCAGATATCTCTTCAATGTCTGTTCCTGACAAGTTAAAAACACCCTGGCTTACATTCTCAATTCTTACATTGCAGTGTGAGCTATCTTCCTAGTTATCTTTGGGTCAGGTTTTGTGTTTGCTTTTTTTTTTCTTTCTAATTTTGAGTATTTCTTCAGTCTTGTTGCATTTAGCAGATCTGTTGAATAACTTGTTTTTACAATTGGTATCTCCAGTACTCAGCATGCCAACTGATAGAAAAGCTCTGTGGGACAGCTGGCTGATAGGCATCAAATGAACAAAATACTTTTGTGTATCCAGGATCCCAAGACTTCCAAAGAAGAGAAGAGAAGCTACCCTAATACTTACGTGACTTCCACAATTTCTGAGTAAATATTTTCCAAAACGCTTATTCTAGTCATTTGGTTTTGCCTTTTCCCCCTCCTTTTCAGAGGAAAAGAGAGATGAAGAACAAATTCACTTAAATATTCACTTAAAATAGTACTTAAATATTTTTGGAAGGAAAAATGCAATTTTGTAGCAGTTTTGTATCGAATGGACCCTCTTATGTTAAAGGACCCTCTAATTATCTTAGTCCTTTACAGAAGGCTTCCAGTCACAGAAGCATACTGTGTTTAACACAATATTAGGCTTATAANCAACACCAAAAAACCCCAAACCAACCAAAAAAAAGAAACCCAAGAACAATCCAAGTATTAACACAAAAGATAACTAAGAAAATCGTAACAGTCAAAATGCAATTCCAATCCATTTTGCTACATCTTCTTTTACTATTCTTCAGAACTGAGTGATTATCATAGATATATGGTATTCTAACCTAACTTTACAGAAAATGAGGGTAGTACAGATATCAAAAGAAAAAATATATAAATAGGGAACAGCTGGA
>VYZW01052771.1:4572-17505 GCA_013401315.1 Balaeniceps rex
ATTATGATATGCAAAGGTCAGATCCTTAGCTCCTGCAAATCAGTCTGTCCATGCTTGCCTGTGTAAGGTTCCTTGTGGGAAAATACTTCTTTCCTTAAGTCGGTGACTAAGTGGTTCCAAAACACCAATGATATAAGATGGTCTTAACTTCAAGTGGGAGTAGAAATACCTGAATCTTCCTAAATGTATAATTTAATTTTTATTTAAGAACCTTATGCTTGAGGGCATAGGATCAGACTTCAGTAACTATACTCTGCCAAGAAAGCAAATGTATAAGGAGGTTTGTGTGTAGGTCCCGGGTTGTTTTGTTTTGTTCTGCTGGTATTTCTGTTAAGTTCAGATGCTTACATTCCAGTGTAAGGAAAGAGTACTTTGTTCATATGCACAACCAGCCAATTCTCAGCAATAAATTAATGTTAAATAAATAAGATCATATGATTAATTCCAAAAAAGTGTCTTTAAAAATAAATTTGGGAGACAATGGGGTGGGCATAATTTCTGTGGAAGTGTGTGTAAGTGATATCACAGTGTGAGCAGGCCAAAATATTTCTTGTAATTTTATTACAGTAATATCTGACTCATTTTATTAAACTTCTCATTCAAAAATCTGTTTTGATTAAATCATGTACAGTACTCTTCTAACCACTTTGCAACATTTTTTTTTATTTTAGCCTAGTATCATTTATTTTGGGAGCCAATAACTCCCTAGTTCCATTTCACACACTGACAGTAACTTGATGGGTGGCCTTCAGTAGCCTCTCCTGTGTGAAACGTGAAGAATACTCACCTGTTTCCCACAGACACTGACTAACAAATAAATTATTCAGTACTGGTTTATGTTTTGAAGATGTGAAACACACACTTAGAGTAAACTAACTTTTCTTCTTCAAACTAGCTGACAATAAATCATTCTGTAGTAATCACATGCATTTTTTATGTAATCTCTGAACCTTTTCAGTCATCTCAGACGATTGGCAGAGCTGTTGACCTGCTGTTCCACATGCAATACAGAATAAAAATAGTTGACTCATTTCACTCTTACACTTGAGTGATAGGTTCTCAGTTTCTGTAAAATCAGATTCTCTTCCAGGTTATCATACGCAGAACCATACTTTCAGTTTTTGGACTTGGGCTGATTTAGGAAGATTAGTCTTAAATTTATAATCTGAGAGAGTGTGTTTCAGCCAAGAAACTGATGGTAGGGAACTAGAGCCAAAAGCTTTATCTTAAACTTGGAAGAGAAGTGGGGATTTGCACTGCTTTTTTGTGTTCCAAATGCTCACTATCCATTCCCATCTCTTTTTCTTAGGCTTTTCATTTTCAATTTATACAAAGCACCTGAGTATATTTGGGGCTGATGCCACACAAAATGTTGATAACATCTCTAGTATTTCAGGTGATTGCAGCATTCACAGATAAATAAGTGTTTAATTACATTCATTTTTAAGTCTTAAGACAAAAGAAATTTTACATTCCCTTCACTTTTGTGATGGTCATATTTTCTATAATTCTGCAGTTTAGAAAATGAGGTCAGTGTACTGTATTTGTGTGATCTTTAAAGGTTACTCCTCTTCCAAGTAAAGATAAAGCTAATTTGGCTAATTCAGAACTCGCATACCATTAGTATAAAGTTTAATAGAATATTGCACAAGTGCACTGCATGTGTGAATTTGTGTGAGAGAGAATATGTTGACTGCCTTACAAATATATATAAATGAAAACATTAGAAGTTACTTAACCTTTTTTGGCAGCTGCTTCTTCTTCCTTTTTCTTTTGTTCCTCAATAATTTTCATCTTCTCTTCATATTCATCAGCTCGTGTTTTCCATTCAACCCTGTTGTTTTGAAGACCATCAAACATAGGTGTAATTTCCTTGTGAAACCTCGAGAATTCCTGTACAAACAATTTAAATTAGTAAATTAGAAATATGTAAACACTGATGATTTGTAAAGTCTGAATTTGTGGAAATGTTGCTGCTTTGCACAGAAAACATTAGCTTTTATTTTTCTGTTAAATCTAATTCAGTATGTATGCTAGATTAATTAATTTTATTTGATTTCACTTTTTTTTTTCAAGCACTTGTTCCATCTCTGGTAGTGGGTTTTCTGTAGAAGAGAAAAAATTTTAAAAGAAATAGTGTGAGTACCTGCTGGTGCACATTTGAAAGCATGTTGTTGGCCATGCAGTGGTGGCATATTATTGGAAATACCGTGTTGGGATAATAATGCCCTATTGTGTATAGTCAGTTAGAAAAGATCTGAATTATATACTGCACATTTTAGTATCTTCCCTAATCCCACATTTGATAGTCTGATACATATAATACAGTTATAACTATGATACATAATACTTTATCATATGATTATTAGTATTAGGATATAATAAAAAAGTCTAGCATCCTGTAGTATATTCCAAGCAGATGTGGATGTATCTGAAGATGTTAAGATATTACATGTCACTTTTCTGCATGACATTTTAAAAGCTAGACAGGGATTAATACTGTTGGCATTTCAGCGCCTTGCAGAAAATATAGAATATCTATATTTCCAGAATATTGCAAGTTTCCTATTCCCTCTGCTGTGCCATTAATTGCCTTCTGTAACCATCCACATGTTGCATACTTACATTAAATGGAGCTGTGAAGAATCAGACTGGGCTTTCTAACTCAGTCTTTCAAGGTAGTAACAAAACCTCAGTGCCCTCAAGTTTCACTGAGATCTTCACTTTTTATGAATTTGCTTCACATCTCTTGAATTTGCTTTGTGGGACCAATTCTTCTATGTAACAAAAGATTGAAAAATTGTGGTGGTTTTGATAGTTGTTCACCCTGTGACCAAAAGTCGTGCTGCTGTCTAGAATTTTTTAACTGCAACAGTTTGTCACTAATTGTGCCATCAGAACTGCTGCAGCGGGAAAACAAAATTATTCTTACCTTGTACACAAATGTACACACAAAATCTATGAAACCAACTTGGAGCTTAGGTAGTTCATCTCCTTTGTTTCTGTCCATCATAGGCTAGAACAGAATAGCAGTAATTTAGATTATGTAGATATCATGCTTTTTGGTGTAATGATCTAGTAAGCATCATGGACCATTATCTATTCAGTGTTTTAATAACAGTTAATATTGCTTAACACAGTTAAATTATTTAGTACTTACAATTGGTTGTTGCTGTAGCACAGTTCGTTCCAGGTCACCTTGCTCCCAGAATTCATTTGCAACCATGAGGGCAACCTGAATAATCACAATTCAGTGGACGTGTCAGCAGAAAGTAGTAAATTTAAATAAATAAAAGAACAAGGCTTTCCAGAAAATGTGAAAATGTTGATTAACCAAGAACTGGCATATTACTGCTTAAATCAATGTATTCTCAATTTACTACTTAACTATTATTACTAACTTCCCTTCCATAAAGAGAGGACTTATTTCTTGCTAGCTGTGTTATCTCTGAGTAGTTTGAAAAGTTCTCCAGAAATAGGGAGCTTTGGTCAAACACAAGAGAATTCCACTCTTTAATTCCTGCAGAGATAGTCAAGCGCTTCTTTCAAAAATTACAGATACTCTCCGGTGTACTTAAGGCTTTTTCCAGCAAATTATCTCTACCAATATTCTGGTGCATGCTGAGTAAATGATGGATTGTTGTCAACAGGAACAAGAAAATATTAGCCACACAACAGAATCTTCTAGTACTTGTAATGTGTATTACTTAGAAGGCTCCACAAGTATCTTGCACCTGTATTTTGATTATGCATTGTTAAAACCTATTCCTGTGAGGCTAAGTGATGAGCGTCAGCATGATGGTCAATAAGTACTGAAGTACTTGAAGTACTTAAGGTACAAAGCAGTGTCACACTGTATTACCGAATTTATCTTTAGCGTGTTTAAGCTACTTTGAAACGGCACCAAGATCTACAGAACAGACACAATTCAAATTATACTGTTGTTAAATCTGTACCTTAAAAATACCTGAAGAATAGCAAAGGTTGGATAGCACAAAAATAACCATGTGATATTTAAGGGTAGCTAGAACAGCTGACAGGATCAGGGATTCCAGTTCTAGCTGAAGGACAAGTAGAGGAGGGTGGTACAACTGTATAGTGGTTGGGGAGAGGCATCATGGAACCCTTACACTCACACTGACAGAAAAATAGAGGTGGTTTTCTGGAAACAGATACTTAAATATCTGTCAAATGATAGTAATTTTTTTAAGTGGTCATGCACCAAATAGGCAGTAAACCAGACAGCAAATGCAGTATTGTCTGTTCGAAAAGTGCCTACCTTACTTTGCACTTCCCAGGGCTTGGTTATAGCAGACAGGTCACATCCAGTCATCATCATAGCCCTTTGAAAACACAAAACAAAACAGGAGTATAGTTAGGATGATGATAGGGGAAAAAAAAAAAAAGTCTGGTTTTTTTAAGGAATTTAGATACCTGAGATGCAGATGGATGCACTTTTTGAGAAGATTGTAGACATCTATTTCTAATTTAAAATCATGGTTATGCTCCTCATCGGACAATAACACCAAGTCTTAATTTACATGTTTAGGTGCCCAAATTCTTCTAAAATCTGGTTCTAGATAACTGATTGAATGAAGAGTAAAATATTAACCACCTACATGATGACTTCTTTTTTGGTTGGATCAACAGATATATATTTAATTGCCTCCTCTTCCGTTTCCATTTTTTCAATTGCATCCACAATCTTTTGAAACATAGTTCTTTTCCTGTTAAAACATTCCAATAACCATATATTAGTGAACAAAAGTTCCTGCATTAAAAATGAAATAGAAACCCGTATTTCTGGTATTTATGCTTTTCCAAAGTAGTATCCTAGTCATAGTAGTATCAAAGTGACACCTTCTTCCCGTTGAACTCAAACTTTTCAGGTAACCTAGCACATTTAGATTTTGCTATATACTGCTGACATTATGTCAGAATTCCTGACAAAGAAACAAATAACCAATTTCCTAACGCTTCATACTAAACTGTTTGGGGTGACTTTCTTCTTAAGTATTACATGTTTGTTGCTTCCTGTAACATAATGAATTGGGAAAAGTGAAGCAAATACTACTAAAGGTTCTTCCACTCCCTCCCCTCAAAAATCCAAAGAAGCACTAAGACCTGACTGAGAAGAATTTTGAAAAACATAAACACGTCTTGCCATTGCTTAATAAATCTTTTAATTTACATTTAGAATGAATGAAATAATGGAATTACTGTTCACTAAAATTTAATAACTGCTGTTGAACAACTTACTGAATTGTTTCCTGTCTCCTGGCTTTAAATTGTCCCAGTCGTAAGACATCTGGACAAAAACAAAAGGCTCCATATATCTTAAAGGAAAATACCCATTTGTCCTGGTTTCAGCTGGGATAGAGTTAATTTTCTTCCTAGTAGCTGGCATAGTGCTGTGGTTTGGATTTAGTATGAGAATAATGTTGATAACACACTGATGTTTTAGTTGTTGCTAAGTAGTGCTTACACCAGTCAAGGACTTTTCAGCTTCCCATGCTCTGCCAGGTGCCCAAGAAGCTGGGAGGGGGCACAGCCAGGACAGCTGACCCAAACTGGCCAAAGGGCTATTCCATACCATATGACGTCATGCTCAGTATATAAACTGGGGGGAGTTGGCTGGGGGGCAGCGATCGCTGCTCAAGGACGGGCTGGGCATCGGTCAGCGGGTGGTGAGCAATTGCATTGTGCATCACTTGTTTTGTATATTCTTTTATCATTATTAATACTTTCTCTTCCTCTGCTGTCCTATTAAACTGCCTTTATATCAACCCATAGGTTTTACTTTTTTTCCAATTCTCTCCCCCATCCCACTGGGGAGAGGGAGCGAGTGTCGCTGTGGTGCTTAGTTGCTAACCGGAGTTAAACCACGAAACTATTATAAAAGCATGTTAAGTCAGTAAGTTAGGAACAGGATGGAAGATTTGAGATTTGGAGTCTTTGGCGTATTTAACACTGGGATCAGTTGACGTCTGCAGTTTTGTTTTTAAACCAGCGTCTTAATTTCCATGTCATAAGCATACTCCTGTTTAGTATGAGTAACTGTAGTATGGTACGCTAAATATCACAGATGCACACAACCTTATGATAAGGCTACAGAATCCACACTTCTGAAATACAGTGTTTGCTGTAACTAAAAGCATATTTGAATGACTTACTAAATGTATACTAAGTATTATATACATTTACGTGTTCTATAATTTGAAAGCTTATAATGAATCTAAGAATGTCTCGGGTTTTTACAAGAATTAGACTGAATAACGATTTTAAATATAGCTCTGTACTCTGCATATAAACAACTAAAAACTACAGCTATAAATTGTATAGGATTGACATTTTTTTCAGTAGGAAGTTATACAGAATTTAGTACTTACTTGAAATATAAAGCCAAGTCAGTTGCTATTATTGCAACTTCAAATAAGTGTAGAACAGTTTCAAACTGGCGCTTATTTAGGTTCTGGAAGATGTTTAAACTCTGCAAGATGGAAAGTTTACAAATTCAATTCCTTTTATAACACTGTCTTTGGTTTGTACTATACTGGTTGTCTCAGAACAGTATAACAAAATTGGCCAACTACAGTCCCTAAATTAAAATAATGCTACAAATGAATAATTATTCAGTTGGTAAAGATGACCCTTATTCATGGCTAATAAATGGCTCATAACTGTGAATGATAGGTGGATCTAAGATGCTGCACCCAGAGGCTGCACAAATAACTAAACAGTTATTTGACTCAAACAGTTGCAAGTCCTGCTATTACCATACATGAATTAAAACCAAAGAAAACCACCTGTATTCCACATAATTAGGAACGAAATGGCAGTTCTTCATAATTTCTTTACAGTTCACATTCCATAAACCTAGTTTTCCTAGACTTTTTAAAGCTTCACAGTAGACACCTTTTCTTCCTGTTAACCTGGTCAGCACAATTGCCTGCAGTGCTGTTAGGGACCTACTATAGTAAGTGCAATGGCCTTTTCCTCAGGCAAAGGGAATGAGAGCATCACACTCAGCATTTTTCTAAGTGTCCTGGTTTTCTTTCCTTCTTTAACTGAGGGGACAATACCTGCGAGAGCACGGGGCACAGTGATGCCGCTGTTGAGAGCCTCCAGAGATCCTGACAACTGCTCCAGCAAAGAGCAGGGGTTAGTCCCTGGCATCTCACATTTGAAAAAATACATTGCCATCAATAAAGGTAAAGGTGGTTTCTGTTTTTTTTTAAATCATAAATCTTCTGGGCTTTTTATGATCATTGGGTTACTGGTTAGTGTAAGGATTTTTTTCTCTGGCCTCACGAGGTCAGAAAATAGCACCACCACAGGGAGAGGAAATGAAAAATGAGGGTGGAAGTGGTTGCCTGCCACGCTGCTGCAAACAAGTGGGATGGAAGGGGCACATGTGTTCAAGCCTTGCTTGTTAAATCTCTTCTTTCCCTGCAAAATATGTAGTAAAGAGTTGTAAATAGTCTCTTCCCTTGTAGCCAGGACAGAGCCAGGCACCGCTGAGGGAAGGATGGCCAATCCCTGCCAGAGGAGCAGGGCTCTGTGGGGCAGAGGGCCCTGGCGGGCTGCACTGCCGCCATTTTGTTGAGCCTGGGGAGACTGTGGTGGGTGAGGAACCTCACCCCTGCAGCTGCTGGGGAAGGGCAGCTGAGGGCGTCTGCCTAATTCAGGGAAGATCAGTAATGGGAGCTGCAGCAGAGCCTCATGATACTACCTTCTCTGTTTTAGCAAGGTAAGGTGTGGGGGGGGGTTGGCCTGGGGGTAAGGTGACCCTCCATAAACAGCTCTGTCCCTTTGCTCCTCAGCTGCCAGAGCCAACAGCTGCACTCAGATCTCCTGAACCAGGGGCAGCAGTATAATTACAACATTTTGTATGTATGTATTGTATTTTCTGCTTTCAACATCAGCTGTTTTGTGAAAGTGGAGAAGACATGAAGAGTGTAAGTGAGGCCCAGAGGAAAAGCTTTTCTATCTTGAGTGAGTCTATTTCTGGTGGAATTATTGACGTTTCTCTAAAAGTGGGCAATGCATAAGAATTTCGCTTAAACTTCTGAATTTTAGCACAATTTCTTAATTTGGACCTAGAGGAATGAATGAGACATGGTGAAATTTGGAACATCATAACTTAAATGGATCTTCTGCGTTGATCAGTGTGAGCAGAGGGTTCATGCAGACGTACCTCATCTTGCAGTAGGGTTTTACTGTACTCTAGGTGATGTCTTTCTAAAATGGAAGAGCCGTGAAGTTTTGCCAGCGGAGCAGCTGACCTGTTGAAAAAGAAGCAATTCTTTATAATATTTTGGAGGCAATATTTTTGATTCAGGATTCAGATTTTTAGCATTAAGATGCTTCTGATCTGCATGTTCAATAGTTTAATCTATATATCTTAACCATTGGTATGATGCAGAGCAAAAGAAATGCTTACCTTCACTCTTGTGACTGAGTAATGATGGAAATTGGAGAGCATTGGGTGTTCAGTGCCCACTAAAGTCAAAGGTGTGATTAGATGCCTCAAAACTCTAAAACTGTGGGGTTTAAAACATGCCTCTATTTTGTCTTGCACATTCAGTTTTGCTGTTTGTTTAATCCATGCACCTTCTGTGTACCTTAAAAATAGCCTTTATGCATCTTTTAGTATTTATTTTGTGGCACGGCTTTTGAACTCTTGTCTGTCTGTAATGACTGTGGACCATGTCCCCTGTGATTCTAACTTACTGTAAGTTAAATCTAAAGCAACAGTATAATGGAGTTTAAGTTCTCTAATGCCCCTGGGCTCTTCCCCTCCCTCAAAATCACCGTTTTATGGACTGTGCAAGTCCTAACAGCTCAGGTGCATTCAGTCTTATCACAGAGCTCAAAGCATTCCTCTGACGTTGGGCTAAGCTTCAAGCAGCGGAAATTCTGTGTCAGACTATGGTAGTGAGAGGAAGGGAGAAGTGTCCTATCTACATAGGCTCCAGGTGGTTCTGCATTTTTGGAAGTGTATTTTCCTTCTTTCTTCCCTTGGCTAATAACTCCGTTCCTCAGATAACCCAAGGCGGATTGCTACATGCTACCTGTATTTTCTGACTTGTGATTAGGACTGTCGTCGTAAAGCCTGATAACTTTTATAAATAGCTTTACTGCGTATGACCTCATGTAGAGGCCTTTCAGCTGGGGAAGAACACAGTAGGAAGATTTAAAACCTCCCTTAAACTTACTTGGATGAGAGGCAATCTGCTGAATAGAATCAGCATCTGTCATTCTCTCTCCCCTACGTCACCTGGAGAATCCCTGAGAATAATCAGAAAACCCTCTCGCGTCACTGCACCAGCATGCAGGCTAAAACGCCTCGCCTGGGAGGAGTGTATCTAGGGTCAGAGGAGGAGGATGAATCATTCTGGAGATACCATTGGTGGGAAACTGTTCTCAGAAAATTATGGTTATAATCTTCTGGTACACATGACATTCTGAGAAACCTGTGTTCTCTGGCTAGCACATAGAAACAAGCCCTAACAAATCATGTAAAAGACTAAATGGTAGATTTTTCACTCTTCAGGAGAAGAGTGGGTCTCACCATGATATGTAATGTTGCAATAAAAAAGTAAGTTTAAACCAAAATGAATTAATATTGTTTTATAACAAGCATCTACTAATTAATATTGTTTCATAACAAGCAAGGGAAAAAATCACAAATCCTTTAGAATATTTTCTCAGAACAAAAAGGAGCATGAATTGCAAAGCTTAACCTCATGATGTGTAACTTACTGACATGTGGACCCAGTGGCAGAACACAAGCTCTTTAGCTCAGAATCCTGTATAACATGAGGAGATTACACCTCAGGAAATGACATACATCAATCAGTAAACTGAGTGGGTGGGGAACAACTGAGCTAGTGAAATCAGACAGTAGAAAACAGAGAAAAAGAATGCATCTTAAATTCTGTCTCCCTCTAAACCGGTCCTTGTCTGTGCCACATTCTGAATCCCTCTCCAGAAAAGTGTTTATGCCCTGGCTTGAAAAAAAGTAATCCAGTTAGGGATTTTAATTTACTTTTCTCATTTCTTTGTGGCTTCATGTGCATGAAGTTCTGCTACAATACAAACATTGCAAGAGCTTAGTCTCTCTTAAAAATGAATTGCGGCTCCAGGACATCCTTCTAAGATTCTGCTTTTGCATTTTGTCTTTGTGTTTCGGCTGTCATGACAAATGCTCTGAGGCAGAAATCTTCTGTAGGATAAATGTTCATTCAGGCCAGATGGATATGGAATATATACCTTATATTTTTGCAAGTTTTGACATGTTTTTTTCATTTGCCACTAAAAATACTATATATCCACATATTTGAGCATTTGTACTTACTTCATCTGATACAAGTTATTGGTTCCTCTGTGATCAATGTCATGGCAGAAAGCAGCAGCAACCATGGCAAAGGCTTCTAGATCAGTATAGTATTTCTTTATTTTGCCTGTCTGTAAAAGAAAACAGACAATTCTGAATGTGTATCTTCCTGAATTTCCCAGTTGTAATTGAAAGGAAAACTAAATAATGAATGTAAGGTTAATATTAGCAACATTACCATCAGCAGAGTAAACATTGTTTGTCCCACGTTGAATCCATGTCGCCAGTTATGGTAAGTGATATCTCGATAACCCTTCCTGACTGTGTACATCCATCTTGTAAGGACCTATTATGAACAAAAGTGATTAAGACTGTGCTGTTAATTGAAACAAAATGATGGAATTCCTATAAAATTACTGGAATATACTATGAAATTACTGTAATAATGTGCAAATTCTATGAAAATAATTGCTTTTCATTGAATTAAACATGGAAAAAACAAATTGTTCTTATGTAAATACATGTTGATTCAATTCCTTCCATAGCTCACACAATTTCAGGATTAGTTCTAAGTCTTTATGACAAATATGCAAATGTTTAATTTAGAATAGAAAATTGTTATCCATACCACTAATATTTTAGTATTGTCTACTTCTGTATTAAAGTACTTACAGTCAGCTATTTTTATTCTGTCTTAAAATAAATATAAACAAGACAAAATAAATCAGACCTCAGCTGGGACTTTGAACTTTTCAACAACATTTATCTCAAAGAACAGTCGTATTCCACAAGTTATCAGGCCATGCTCTGTAACAGGAAAGTCACTAAAGCGGAATTCATACAGTTCTAAATCTTTTGGATCAGGTAATTCTTCTTTCTGTTCGGAAAAGTAAAAAACACAAGGGTTTTTCTGGCAAGAGCAAAGTTGGAAAAACTTTTTTATTTTCTTTTCTGACTTCAGTAGAAACATTGCCTAAGGACAGTATGCTTACTATATCTTCAAAGGCCTCAGGTTTCGGTACAAACTAATATGTATTAAGTTCTGAAACACAATCGTGATACTGCTGGCTTTCTTCTCAAAGAGGATAGGTAAAAGTCTTGGCCAGACGGTGTGTCTTCCTACTGTGAATCCCAACACAATCTGTTCTGACCATCTCAACATTTCCTTAGTTCAGAAATCTCAGGCCTTGGAATTTCTCCTTCCTGGTATAAAATCCTGTGATTCTCCCACTTTTAGCCTAATCTCAAGGCTGCAGTTCATCTTTTTCACAACCAAAATTATTCTTGTTAAGTGTTGTTCTTCCCTTTTGGATCTTATGAATAGTGAATAATATAGTGACCAAAACCAACCTGTCTAGAACAAAACATTTGTTACTTTTACGGTAGAATGAAGTATAATGACAACATATTTTTAATAACAGAAGGCTTGCTTGCATGCCTACCTACCCATAGCCTTATCTTCTCTTGGAGAGACTATAGGCAAGCAAAGATTCCTGTACATTTTTTAACCTCTGGAGTGCTAGTGGTTTGTTTCTGCTCCACAACCAACTCTCAAAATTAGTCTGTCTTACCCTGTCTCCTGTGACAGTCTCTCTTTGTCTGTGATAGCCTATATACACTTAATAGACAAACCTGTAATGTTGATGTGGCACATGGAAAGTGGACTTGAAAATTTTACAAGATCACATGTAAAAATTCAAAAATCTTATTTGTGTTCTCGTTTGTCTGCTTGCAGTAGATTCTTGACTGCTTGGCTCTTGAATGATCTCAGTATACGCATGAAGAAAAAATTGCTACAATGCTTAAATGTACAAAGCATATAGTATTCATGGTTATTATGGCTTACTTCAAATCCCTTAAAGTAATTTACTTTCTAGTGCTGTAGCTGGTGGTGATTCTGTCCTAGTCATTGCCTTTCTGTAGTTTACAACGGTCTATTCTGAACAATCCTGACCACTGATGAAAATGAGGGATTGTTCCAGAAGTAGTGGACTGTATAGTGCATAATCTTTTCCCCATGTACTAAATTTCATTAGAGGCTGTCTGCATGCCATGCAGGGATTTTTCTCTTTCTGAAAGGCAGGTACGGAGCTTAGGCCAGCTCTTCTTTGTACTGAAGAACCTCCATAAAACATATACTAAATTCTAAAATGCAGAGGATATGAACGTTAAGAAGCCTGTATTAAATTTAAATTGCCTATTTTGTACACATTATGTAGATTCACATTGAATAGCCTAATGGTAATAGTGATATTAATGAACTGTTCTACAACACTTTTCATCTGTATATCCCAAAGCCTAGGGAGAGCAGTATTATATTTTAAAGCATGCACCCCAATCCAAAGAAGAATTAATTCAGGGAAGTCTGATACAACACAAAAAAGAGATTATATGATCACAATTAGTCCCTTCCTCCATAGTAGTCTATAAATGATCTCCATTTTACGGATAAGGAAAAAAGATGACTGAATGTATGCATATGTTTCAACAAACAAGGCTGAACATCCATGCAAAGGTATTTCCTTCTCCCTGGGATTTTCCTTTATATCTACTCTGCTTTGAGGTCAAGGACAAAGAAACCTGGAGCAGTGGTG
>VYZW01052792.1:3706-39869 GCA_013401315.1 Balaeniceps rex
AATAATGTCTTTGAATATTTTCTTGACAGACAGGAACAGGCCAAGTAAGCTATGTGTCCAAACAAGTAATCTATTTCTTTGGCAATGTGTGTGTGACCTTCTGAGTTATGGAAAACCTTAAGGTTGTGCTTTTTGAAGTCACATACATAAATTACATAAGGAAATTGTTTTAAACTGCCTGCACTTAATTGTTATACTTAACTGCTAAGGTGTTATGGCAGTTGTTTGTTGTTAAACCCACTAAACACTGCTGCTTTTGATGCCGTGAAAAGGCAAACAAAGTGATACCTGTTTGCCCAAACCTTGCCCTGAATCCTTGCACTGATCTGTTAAAATAGTATCTTGCTGTTAAAGGATCTGAAATTACTATATCAGCATAAAGCTTAATCTTCAGAAAGAAGACGGGTCACTGACTTGTGGATGTCAGAGCTTTAATATAGATGCACTGCAAAACATGGTTATTAATGATATTTCTAATATATCTTCATAAGGACGTGGTAGCAAACAAACGCATGGCTAAGGTTCTTCTCTTTCAGGTACAAGACACTCACAGATGAGCTTTTGCTAATCCAGCAACATCAGTTTAAAGCATAAATAACTTTACTGTCCAAAGTTAGTGTGCCTTTAGAACGGGCAGTCAAAAAGAAAGGGTGCCTGTGTCTCCACCATCCCAGTCAACAGTCTGACTAGCAGTTTCAGCTAAGGCTTGTCCTGCTGCCCTTGATACCAAGTGGTAATGTCAACCAGAGAGGCGCAGAGTGGATGGGTGAAGGGTAGTGGGTGTTTCAAATTGCCAGGAGATTTGTTTCCAGGCTCATGACTGACAATTCATTTGATTCTTCAAGAGCTCAGGGGTAGTGGTTTAATGTTGCATTACTACCATGAAGACAAATGACATTTGAAGAACGCTGGAAATTAAATTCTTTTTAGTCTGAATTGCCATGCTATGAGAAATGATCTGACTTGCAAAATCAGGAAAAAAGGAATGCTGTGGGCTATATTTAAATACGTTGATTGCTAATGTCTGAAGTATTTTGTCACGACTGCAAAGTATGTATGTAAAGAGCAGCTTGTTGTTAAGCTTACTAAAACAGTGTGCTCAGAGACTGGATTTTCTTCAAAACCAAAAGTTTAAAGGGACCAAATGTCAATGCTTAATCCTAGTCCAAAGTGAAGGTTATGTATGTATCAGAGTTAAAAAATTACAAAATCTAACATTGTAAGACCATATATTCCCTCTGTTTTTAATACGAAGCTTGATTTTCTTCATACAAAGATATTTGCTCAGATATTAATAGTGATTGATAAGCATTTATAGCAAGTCTTTAAGCTTATTCTACCTCTGGCCACTAAACTGTAAAAGTGATAGATTAATTTTATATCAAATGTGGTTTTTTCCTAAAAATTGGTGACCTACTTTTAAATATGTTTCAGAGCTTGGGAATTTATTGCTTGTAATGTAAGGAAAAGAGGGTCCTTATTAGTGACAGTTCCGAGCCTTAAAGAATCACTCTCAAAGCTCCAGGTAAGTTCCCTCAGCCAGTTTTAGCCAACACATTTTGTCACTTTCTATGAAGTGGCAGTTCTGTAGTTGAGGTTAGCTGCTTGGTTTGAGGAAGGATATGTAATTTTATGCATAGATTAAAAGATGTAGGACTCTGGATTCTATTTCCGTGTTGACTACCAACACATCTTCCTGTACTTTGATTGTCCCCACCTGTAAAATGGAAATCCCAGCCTATGTCAATAGACTGCATGAATCATTGTATTATCATTTGTGTTATTTACAATACCTTAGCTGTGAGGTTAGAAAAAAACCAACAAAACGTTAGCAAAGCCATATTATGATGTGAGTAAGTTTTGTGATATCCACTTCCATAAGACTTCTTCCAGGTATAGGGGTAGAACCTCAGAAGTACAGATATATTTATAAACTTCTAGAGGCAAAACCTTGAAATGTTTTCTCTATTTAGCTCTAGATTTGCACATTGCCTTGAAATGTGACAAACTGTTTTGTTAAGCCAGTGGGAGAAAGGGACATGTTAAAGAAGGACAATCCCGGAGGATACTCTGTCTTCTGACCTGCTGTCAGCATAGAAAATGACTCGTAATATGCCAGTATGAGCTGTTGGAAGTACAGACTGGGGAGAAATGTGATCTCCCAACTAGCCAAGTGATTACCATCAGGTGCCTCGGATCAGTGACGTAGCTTTAAATTGCAGTTGGAAACAAACACGATGATAGTGTAACTTTCAAAGATGTTGGAACATCCTGTGCTGCTGCTGCTGTTCCCTGAGCAGTAACCACTTCCGATGGACCAGCCTCTGCTCTGTGTCCATTCTGCCATAGGTCATTGGTAGATTACAGTTGTTATGTGTATGATGCCTAGACAAATTATGTGGGCTGGCTTTAGTTAGGAAACAAAATGCTGATCATACATGACAAGGTTATTTATAAAGTGGCTTGCTCGCCACAGTAGTCTGCTTTAGAGAAACCGAATCACTTGTTGCCTGTATGCTGATGGGTGAAATAGATCCTCAGCCCCAGGAGCATCAGTGGTGTCATTTGACCTTTTCTTGGAGCAGGCAGTAGTTACACAGCAGCTGAGAAGCCCTTTGTAGCCTTAATACAATACTTCCTGGGTGTAAAACAAGAAAGTACCTGTGATTCTTCCATGGTACAGTTAGCTGCTCCCTCAACACTTCTGTCAGAATGTTGCCCTCTGATCAAGATGCTTGAGGCTCATACAAATGCCTGTAGAGAAGGAGTTGTAACATGCTAGCAAAATATCTAGACTATTGACTGAGATAATTTTTAAAAGTTATCTTTATTCTCTCCTATTTAAGTTAAATGACATTTCCAGAAATGAATTTATGATTGCTATATAATTTGGAATGACTAATCTCTCTTATTATGTCTTGCCTTCTTAATGGACTGACCATGAAACTCCTGCTATGTTTCTCAACATTGTGTTAATTTAAGGATCTCTTTTCATTGTTTCAGACAGATATACAGCTCAGCCAATGGGTTGAAGAGATGCAGCTAAACTATGATGTGTATATGGAAAAGGATGTTGACAGAGAAGCACTTGAACAAATACATTTATACAAGATTGTCTAGTACCTGGAAAAATTTACTAGTATCCTTGTAATATCATGTATTATGCATCTAAAATGAATTTGGATTGATTTGTGTGAATAAATCAAGTCAAAATTCTTTTTGTGATTAATCTGAGTCATATCTGTGGTTTGTGATGAAAAAGAGTCTTTTGAAACAGTTTTTCTTATGGAGGCATTCTGTCTCAACAGAATATATTGACTTTTAGTTAGGAGATACCCTTATAGTTTAATTTTTGCAGAAGTGTTAGAAAGAGTGGCTACATACTGATGCTAAAAGAATTTTTGTTCACTAGCATTGTGCACTGCTAATGTTTGCTGAATATGTCAAATCTAAGAATAGCGAATCATTATTGTGAATGATAAGAAAGCATTTAGCATGTTACTTAAAAGCTGCAGTACATTAGAGTTCGCTGTTTTGTTTTGGTATAGACCACTTATTATTATCAGTAATAATATTTCTTATTAACAGTATTATCTTTAATGTTCCTCCTGTGGAATATGTAAGTTTTCTTTCCAGGGTCTGCTTGATAACCAGAGCATCTACTGGCATCAGTTATGAGAAGCAAGTCCTTCCATTTAGTTAGTTGTCCTTAAGGTGGCTATTTATGTAAAATACTGAAAGACGCTGAGGAGCCATTGAGAATTAATACAGCAAGTCTGGGACGACAGAACTCTGTTCCACTTCCTGCACTCCTGCTGGGGGTGGTAGGAAGTCTAATAAGGGGTTAAGAAGCTGAAAATTCTGAACAGGTGTCACGGCTTAGCGGAGGCTTGGTGGTGGCATAAAACATTGGAAATTCGTAACAGAGCCTCCTCAGAGAGAAAAGATCCACATACGCCCACCACATTTATATTTAGATTTTACATTCTAAGGATGTGAAGCTTTTAGTCAGCTGAAGAATGTTTCGGTTTTTAGCAAACATTAACAATCCAAGTGCAAAAATATTAACTTCAGGAGTTTTGGACTAAGTGCGTTGTGAATTTAGAAGCATTGTTAGTGTCTAAAAGTTTGCTGCACAACTTATGTCTAGTGCAAATGGGAAAACTTTAAACTGGATTTCAGTCTTCAAATGATTTACAGGTCAGTGAACTTGATAATACATGCTGTAAGCAAAAAGGAGCAGTGGCCATTAGGCACTCACTAACATAGTAAGTAAATGGTACTGTAGACAGGATAGTGACTTGTAGGAAGTCTTATTTTTCATGGTCTGTTTGGAGTGGAGGAGGATGTTTTAACTTGAGTGATACTGAACCGCTGCCCAAATACTGTGTTGAATCTATTCTTCATGCATTTAAAAATGAACAAAGATGGAAAGCTTTTCTTAAAATGTTTATTTTATTAAAGTACAGTAACTGAACTGTTGATTACCTAGTTGTCAGTGAGACAAGTGCCCCTAGAAGGGGAACATAGGAGAGGCTCAGCAATGGGGTGGAGGTAATGCAAGGCTAATAGATCTAACAAGGAGAGAATAAAAAATGAGAAAAGAAATGCATGTGCAATTCAGAATGAGGAAATGAGCACTATAGTAATCAGTACAGTACAGTGGAAGCTGTGACTGAATTTGGAGTGTATAAATAGGCTGCTATAATAGGAAAACTGACTGGGTCTTAAAAAGCTACTTCATAATGCTACTATCATGCGAGAAGAAAACACGATGTTGGAATGTTGCTTACTTCTTCCAGAGGTCCCGCAAGATCTCCCGAATCAATTGTCAGGACTTTGGCTCACGACACTGGGTATATCTGTGCCCTGCACCTTGTTTTGGTAATAAGGGAACTATAGCTTTCATTGCAGTTGTTTCCCCTCTTCATGCTGAGTCTTCAAATACTTTTTCTGGGTGTTGATCTTGGATAAAAAAAAATTTCAATAGACTGGAGCAGATCACCAGCATATTTAATGACATCTGTATCCTCTGACGCTGGAAATAGTATGCACGCATCTGGAGCTCATATGCAACAGAGGGTGCAACAGGGAAGCTCGCCCTGTCTTTTTTAGACATCAGGAGAAAGTCAAGAGGTGAGTTCAAGCTGCTGAAACTTCTGTCTTCTCCTGCCCTTAACAGGTCCTTGATTTAAACCCACACCCCAACATGTTCACAGAGAAGAGGTGGTGGTAATTCAGTTTGGTTTTGTTAAACTGATGCTCAGAAATGCAACTTCTCTGTCCTTTTAGACATCTCTTCCTAACTTGGCTTCACAGGGCCGGAGCTCATAGGGCCATCCTTAAGGATGTTAGGAGCTGCTTAACTCATCTACTGAAGAGTTAGAAACAACTGGTGTGTGAAAGAAGGTATTAATTGATTTTGTCCCTTTTCCAGATTTAACTTTTTTTAATCTGGCCCCTTTTAGTCCTGTTATAGATTCCCACACGCAAGGGTAGAAAAAGTAAGGTATGAGGAGGTTTGCGAAACCCTGTGTGAAAGCGGGCAAATCGGTCCTCCCTGTATACCCTCAGAAGGCCTCAGACGTCAGCTGAAATCCTCCCGAGAGCGTGTGTATTGCCTCAACTCAGGTTCTGCTTGTTCGGCTCGAGGAAGCTGCCAAGGCTATATCCAGCGTGCTGAGTCCCTTGTTCTCAGTTCTGCTACTGCTATATTGCGCGGTATTTGGCAGATGATTGAACTTTTCTCTGCCTCGGTGTCTACAGTGAAAACGGGCATAACGAATCCAAAATCAGAGCAAGTTTGTGAGTTAATTGAATAGCAGTTGCTTTGAGATTGTCATATAAAAAGTGCTAAACAGCCAAGCTGTTCTTTGTAAACTGACCTAATTTAAAAGACCTGAAAAGCAAAGAAAATATCGGTACCTCTCTGACAGAAACTTCCTGGCCCTTTTCTTCACAAGACAGCAATGAAAAGGAAGCCTAGATTAACCACACTACAGTGTTGAAAATGCATAAATAATTATTTCCTAGTGCCCTCAGTTTTTATACTGTCCTTGCTGTTAGATGGCCACTGGTGTCGGGAGGAGGGCAGGGGGGAGAAACAAACCCCCACTGGTACCCAGATTTTTGGGTTTGGGTGCAGGGCAGCTCTGTGACCGCTACTGCAGATGGCACAGTGGCTGTTGCAAGCTGCCAGCCTGAGCCGCTTGCTGCCCCGAACCGCTCTTGGGCTGCACAGCCAGTGTGCTACATTTTCCCATGAAAGACAGCTCCGTGTATGACCTGACAGAGGTCCTAACCCCAGCTATGACACAGAAACCCTGTGGTCGTGAACAAGTCATAAATCACCGAATTTCACATTTGTAGGCCTGAATTAGAACAAATTAATCTGAAGGAGCTGCGCATCTGCAGCGCTGCTTGTAATCACCGGGAGTTTCTGGCACACACGGAAAGCAGCTCCACTCTTCCCTCGCAGCCTAACTTTCCCTGCAGTACTCTGGCTTCTGCAGAACGAACTATCTGAAATTTAAATCCATCAAGAACTACTGTAAACCAAAGAAGACTTTTCAGATCTTCTGTAATAGGGCAAAAAGTGTCAAGTGGTAAGAACGATAGATTAACTTTGCAGACAGAAAACATTGCAAATATTTTTGCTTGAGATTGTGTTTTTAAAAAAACATCAAATGCCTGGTGTAGGTGGCCTGGCTCTCAAAGGAGAGTCACGTCCCGTGTGTGCTTTTTCCCAGTAAGCAGTACTGGAAGGGTCTAATGACCCATGCTTGGGAAAACTTGATAGTGGGGCAAGCTTGAAAAAAAACAAATCCATCTCCTTCATTCCTCACTATCTATGTCCTCCTCTCTTTCTTAGGTTTCTCCTGTCTCTTTTCAGCCACCTTCTCTCTCCCCGCTCCCAGCGCCAGGACCGGCCGTGGTGCAGCAGGAGGCACACAGAAGCTCTGCCTGAGCGTGGCTGCAGCCTGCGTGTTGTCTCTGTTACTGGAGGACAATAACAGTGAACGTAGCCAGTAACTTCAGCTGAGGAACTTCTAAGGGTCAATGCTGACTGGAATAACGATGGAAGTGTTTTTAAGCGGCTGCTTCGCACTCTCCAGGAATTCTTGGTAGGGACTCCAGAGAAACGGGCAGAACCAGCTCCATCTAATCTCCAATGCATCATGACAGACCCAGGCTCTGGCTCCCCCACCTCGGTAAAGCAGGAGCTCGGCATGCACAATGCCACTGCTCGTTGCCAGCATTTTAACAAACGGCCTCTCAAAATTCGCCCTTGGGCTGTCACAAGCCCTCTGCAGTAGAGGGGCATGTATTTGTAGAAATAAGTGGAGAAGGAAGCAATGCTGCTTGGCCAATAAATGCATGTTAAATGCTCTTTCTGGAAATGTCTGTACTTCCACTCGTTATTTGAGAGCAGATTAATGTGGCACAGTGTTTTGAGGTAGGAAGAGAGATGGAACGTCATGCTTAAATAAATACATATATTTTAATTCCTGCAACTCAATGCAGCTTGCCACATTTAAAAAATGAAATGCTTGTGTGGCCCTAGGGGTAAGTCTTTTCCAACAGGAACAAGGTAGCAGTATGCTTGAAGGCTCGGAGCTGATCACCTCCAGAGTCCCCTGTAGCTTGTAACATAGGAGCCCCCTACCTGAACTCATGCTGGAGTCATTCCCTGATTCTCTCTTTCAGGAATGCCAACAAACAGACCTTAGAAACCCAAACCTAGAAGTTTCCTATTAGTTACAAGTCTTTTCTACTAAGCATTTTGCATCCCCCCCTTTTTTTCTGCTGCATGACCTGCATAACCTGCATGACATCCCAGCCCCTCCTGCAGCTGTGGTACTTTTTTACCTGTAGACCCTATCAGGGATTTTTTTGGATTCGTTCTTCTCGGGAGGTTCCTCTCCTTCCACTTGAATGGGACAGAAAGAAGAGGAGTTTTCATTTGTCATCACGGGGTGCAGCAGAGTCCTCCTGGGCTCTTTCTGATCTGTCCCTTTCTGTGTGAAAGGGCTGGGAAGGCTCAGTTTTCCATCACCTGCCCCAAGCCCCACCAAAGGCCTGCGGGGGCAAGTTGGGGAGAGGGGAGGCTCAGCCTCTCTCCTCCCACCTCTCTGCTCGGCTGTGCTTCCCCAGGTTTGCTAGAGCGTGGAAGGCAGCCAGCCAAAACTGTCAGCCTGGGCTGGAAATAGCAAGGATGGGGAAAGTCGGCAGGAGATTTCATGCCAAAATTTGAAGCAGAATATTCTACCAGAGTTGCTAGCAGCCCCAACAGAGATCAGGCCCCAATTGTCTGCAGTATTGTGTGAGCGCGTGTATTGTGTGTGTGTGCGTATATATATCCACCCACGGAATGAGACTCTGCTTATCCTCAAGAGTCTACTATGTACATGGACAAAGGTAGAAGAAAGGAAATATTATTTCCTATCTTCCAGATGGGGCATTGAATTCTGTGTCATTATTGTGATTGTGTAAATGAGGTAATTGCACGCACGTGGTCTGCTGCAGGGTCGGTGAGTGCACTTTTTGTGGTCAATATATTCAGGGACTTAGAATTGTGAGCATGAAAATATACACATAGCTGTTAAAATAAATAGTCTCTATTTTTAAAATGACATTGAGAAGATAAATAGTACACAATTTACTGGGGAGGGAGGAGGGGAGGAGAACGTCACTGACAGCTTCCTGGCAAAATGTTTAAGACACCAGAATACAGGCACCAAGCTGACACACAGATAAACATTGCAAGGGCACTGGTGTAATGAAAAGAAGAATCTGGGTGGAGCTGTCTGCTTCCAACTGCTTGAACAAAGAAACAGATGAAGGAAAAAGTAACAGTTTTAGTAGTAAGTTAAATGGAAAGCTAACACACGAGGCTTAGTGTCTTAAAATGAAACTAAGCATGATGTTGCAAAAGCGCTTGCCAGCTAACTAGGGCTGGATGCTGAGGAACAGTAGTCTCTGCTAGAGACAGTAGATGCCTGCATGTTTTCCTTCAGTCCTGCGTAAGATGTGCAAGCTGAGGATGCGCATAAACTGGTACATTTTCTTGGTAATTTTGAAAGCATTTTGAATAGTAAGTACATTTCAGTTAGGAACTGTGACAATTAGGGAAAACGAAAAAATCTTGAACTACTATGCTATGCATGCGTACTAGGGCTGTCTCTCTCAGGAGTCTGCACAAGAGCATCTCAGACATTCTCCCTGATCCTTTCCCACTTGGGCACGTTAGAAAGACTGGACCGATGACTGGTAGGTCATTGTCAGAGCTCCGTTCCTGCCGGGCCGATAACCCAGAAGGTCATCAGCAAAAAAATCCAAAATAGAGCCAGGCAATAAGTGGGTCATTCAAGGACTTTTATAACCAAAACTACCGCATGTGTAAGTACAACGTGTGGTGTTGCAATACTGTGAGTCTGTAATTCTAATGCACTTACTGGAATTAGTAAGGACCTCCACTGCCTAGTTAAAATCTGTGCTTCGTAGACTGACTCTCTATTTCAGTGTCATCAAGGTGTCAGCCAAAGTTCTGAAGCTGTGCTAAGATTTGCTGTGGAAGAGAAGACTCCAAAATACGTACGGCTTTTGGCCGTCTTTCAGGAAGGGGCTGATTGTGGAGTACAGTACATGTTGTTGGGCTTTTTTTTATTTTTTAATGACTCATATTTTGGACCTTATTCCCGTTTGTCTTTCAATGCCAAACAGAAATTGGTATTTAGGTCAAACTGCTGTTTTGGTACTAACAGAAGCAGACATCAGTTTTGTCTATGGATTTCACAGCTATCCATTTTTCAGAGTGAAGTTCCCTCTTCAGGCTGCTGCTGACATGTAGCTGGTGTTATACCAGCTTTTAGTGATAGACCTCTGCCGCGTTCCTTGTGCACGCACAGTTGTGGGATATAGCTGGGGAGTCACCTTTCAGATGTAGCTACTTTTTTTGTTCCTGCAGGCTCCAAGAACAGCGTCTTCTCCTCCCAGCTCCTGCTTTCGGGCCACCTCCTGCTGCCTCCACCGCACTGTCCTGGCTCTTACCTTCTCAGCTCTTCTCACCCGCTGGCTTGATCCTGCCTCTTGGCCCGTCCCTGGCCACTGCCAGCTCTGCTGTATCCCGCCTCTCTGCAGGGCTGTTTCCTAACCCTGACTCCCCCGGCTCTTGCTTACTGCTTCCTGATGAGTGCCAGCTTTGGAGAGGAGCCTCAGCTTATGCCTAGCAGAGGTTTTTAGCCTGTGTTCTGCTCCGTGCCTCATCTCGGATGCTGGTGTGCCTCTGCAGTGCGGCACGCTGCGCCACTGCCCTGGAACTAGTGCCTCGGAGGCATGCGTGAGAACAGGAGACCTGCTAGCTGAGGTGCCAGAAGAAGTCTGGCACCAGCAAATGAGGTTGCTACAGGCCACTCATCCCTTCCCATCAGGTAACCGAGCAAGCTGAAGCATTTCTGTGGAGCACGAAGTCTGCACAATTTAAGCGTCTTCCCTTTACAAAAGCCACCGTGACCGATCAGATGGTGCTGAGCACGGAAATTGTTAGATAAAAGTAAAGGGGAGCGTGCTGTTTCGGATGCCTGTTGGTGTAACTCCATGCATGCAAGGCTTCAGTGAATTTCCTTCAGTTCTTCTCAGCTGAGTATCTGGCTCTCCACCTCTAACTCAGAGCACTGAGACTTCTGAAGATGGATCTTTAAACCTATTTATGCACAGATACTCAGATCCTGAGCTACAGCCAAAGGTGTGGGCTGAGGGAGAAAGTACAAAAATGGCTTTAAGCTACCTTTGAAGTTCTTCCATATCTGTATTATTTTGCTTGCTCTGATTAAAAAAATAATTAAATAAGACTTTAACTTGCAGAATAGCCAAATATGAGCTGGTTAGCAGTTATCCCAGGGTCTCTACTACCAGCTAATGTCGAGAAGGCTGAAAGCACCTCTTAAGGCTACTGTTTTCTTCCTTCCCATCCTCCTCAGGCTTTCCTGCAGGTAAGAGGAACCTTGAAATGACTTGTTTTGTTGTTCAGTTCTGAGAGGGCCTTGCTCACAGGAACAGCATGACTGAGCACAGCATAAGAATTGCATTCAATTTTACTTACGCAGATAGCAAGATGGTTTCTGTGAAATCTTCCCATCCCTTTCGAATTCATCCTCTTCTACAGTACATTTATGATACATAATCCAACACTGCATTCCTTCTTCTCTGAGCCGCTGTGGTCTACCCTGCTTGCTTTTGTCTTCTGTTTTTGTGTTTGGTTTTGTTTGGTGTTTTTTTCTGGTCAACTGTTTTGCCCAAACTTTGTGTTCAGAACAGTTAATGCCACCCTGAAACTCTCTGGTAACAGAATGATGTTCTTACGTGTTTTACTATTTTTTCCTCTTACCCCTCATCAGTTTGAGTTGATATTCATGCTCTGAATTAACAGAAGTTAGTTGCAGCACCCACATTTCATCATAACTGTACATGTGGTTTAGCTCTCGCAAATAACAGGGACAAGTTTTTATTTAGTAGCTAGAAAGAGGTTATTTTATTGAGAGTTAGAAGCAGGCCATTCAACCCAGAGCTACTGGCCTTTCAGTAATACGGATTTATGGTTTTTCACTGTTTGTAACTACAGGGTTATGGTATCCAGACTTGGGATTATTCCTTTGTCCTTCCTGTAAGTGGCTGCAAGGGCATGAAGGGAGTGGAGAAGACACACAGCTGATCAGAAACTAATTCCCCCCCTCCCCATGCAGGCCTTAATGGTGGTGAAGGA
This sequence comes from Balaeniceps rex, assembly GCA_013401315.1. Lineage (NCBI taxonomy): Eukaryota > Metazoa > Chordata > Aves > Pelecaniformes > Balaenicipitidae > Balaeniceps > Balaeniceps rex. The sequence continues at coordinate 15,468 of VYZW01052792.1, forward strand.
CCCTGGCAGAGAGGAGAGCGGACAAGCATCCTGTATGTGTGGATGACAACCATGCTCTCAGCCTAGATTAACTGGCAGAGCTACCTAGGCTCCAAAGCAAGTACTTCCAGCCCATGGGAATGGGCTCACCTCACTGCTGTGATCACAGCACAGGAGAAACAAGGTGCAAACTTCTCAGCTTCTCCAGAGCAGCCTGGTGGTTGTCTGGTGCAGAAAGTAGCAATATACTGCTCAGCGCCCCAGAGAGAAGAGGTAAAGCCTACAACCCCGATGACAACCTGAGCCTAGGGATGAGCCCTGTTTAGCACTGCACCACAGCCAAGCCCTTTCCATTGCTCGCAGCCCTGAAGAGCCTGACTGTCTGCTGCGGCAGCCACTGGGTTTGCTAAGTCAGGACCTGTCCCCATTAGCTTCCCACTTTCCTTCTTGCATGACCCAGTCAGTTTTCTCTCCCCTGCCTTGCAGAACCGTCCCACCTCTCCCAATCATGTTCTCTCCTTTACTCTTCCTACAGCGTTTTCAGAAATGCATGGAGGCTGTCCCATTACCCCGCAGCTCAGTAAGGGGAGTTGGGAGTACAGAGATCAACAGACTGGGATCGCTTTCTGCCCAAACTGGTTCACCTGGGTGCTGGTTCCCAACCAGCCTCCCTGCGAGGTGGGAGAAGGGCAAGGCGAGAAGGAAAAGCAGGAGAAGTCAGGAGCAGCAAGACTTGTTCTGAAAGAATTAGGGAAAACTGCTCCAGGCAAGGAGGCTGGTGTGGGCTGTGGTTTCTGCATCTGTCCCTGGGAGCTGGGGTGATGCACAGCTGGCGGACAGCCTTCCCTTCCTCCTGTGGGTGCTCCATGTTCCCAGGGCAGTTTTAAGGCACTGGGTATCCAATGCAGAGGAAGAGGTGGATTAGGGGGAAGAGGGGCCAAGGAGCTGGTTGGCAGGAGGAGAGCTCTGCCGACGGAGGACTGGCAGCACCTAACATGGGTGCAGCATGGGACAGCAGCTAGCATTCGCCCTTCCGTGGGGAACAGCCCTCTTTCAAGTTCTGTCCTTCCACTACTATGCCCATTGGTCTTCACCTGTTACCTGTGTTTTCCAGAAAAACTTGCTCTTTCCAGGCTGGCTAGCAAGAAGGCTCCTTCCCATCTCCCCTGCACCCAGACCCTGGTACTTGAAGGAGCTCTCCCTGTGAAGCCTCGGCTCAGCATAACACTTTTAACCACCCCTAAAGCCAGTGTTTTTTCAGAAGCCGTATTTATGACCACATACATATAAATTAGATACAGATTGCTTAATTTGCATAGGTGCCAGACACAGAGATGCACAAAACTTGGCAGGTATGCCCAGACGCAAGGGGGGGTGGGTGCTGCAAGAGGGAGGAGACAGAGCCCATGTTTGTGTTCCTGTGGGGATTGCTGCTGGCAGGACAAAAGGGGTTTGCTGGAGCCCAAAAAGTTTCAGATCAAAGCTGCGAAAGGGCTTTTAAATCCATTCTGCTCTCCACCTGCACTGCACCAGCACTCTCTTATGCTTTGCTTTAAGCAAAAACTTTCACTGTGGTCAAATTATTATGTGCGTGAAGAAGCTGCCAGCATGAGGCGGCTACAGAAGGTTTTGGCAAATCAGCTGAGTGTGAGACATCATGGTTGGACTCTGTCAGGTTTAGCAGTGATGGCTACACATTGCCTACCTCCCATCTCCTCCACCTCGCTGCCAGGTGTCATTGCCTCTGCACCAGCAGTGGCCAAAGCAGGGGCTTGCTGCTGCAGCCCACACGGTCCCCAGGCCAGACTCGGCGGCAAAACCACCCTCGTCAGCATCTGCTCTCGTTTGCCCTCCTGCTGGGACAGGCAGCACTGGAAGAGGGTTACAGCAGACACGGGGGAGGTAAAGCGTTAAAGATTGCTGCTGTTCTATCCAACAGAGCCTGTCTGTCAGAGCCCTTAAAATGCATTCAGTCCCAAGATGGAGGTTTCTCTTACAAATCAAGTGGCTTTAGTTTGATGCTATTTAGTAGGGTCTGCTTATAACGAACCGAAAACTCGGACAGGCACCCTCTGCCAAATCTAGCTAGGCAATTCAATGCATTAACACAACCAACTTGCTACTCTTTCCCCCAGAGCAGAACAAGATGGGTACCACACCTCACCCCTTCCCATTCACAGCCCAGTGTTTCAGCTTCGGCCACTAATAAAGGTGGGCTTGTGCTCAGGCACCAAGCTGTCAATGAGGATGTCCCTCACAAACACCGGAATCCTGGTCTGCTACCTGGCAAAAGAGACAGTAACTTTTCATGACTATGATATCTTAAACCTTTTTCGACAAAGGTGACGTTCAAAAGGGGCGATCCGTCAGAGCTCTTGCAGACCCTTTGCACCTGAATGAGAACATCTACGTAGGGTTTAAGATGTCTTAAATTGTTCATGTTGTCTTCATGCCTTTAGCTGATTCATCATGACTTTTCTAAGGGGAGACATGGCAGAAATTTGCTAAAAAGCCAATGGAAATTTTGCCTGTAGGCAAAAGGCCAACTACGAGTAATTATTGTGAAGGCACCTGCTAACCAGTGAGGTTACTTACATCCTCTTTGTTTTCATCACTTCTCTTTGTTAAGCAGAAGGCACATCGGAAATTCTGCTGTCTGAGGATGACAGCAGATTGGGGATGTGGTTATCTGCCTCCACTTACTACACTCTCAACACTCCCTCTCACAGGCTGAGTGGGATGGCTAGAAAATCGGGAGGATGTGGTTTCTGAATTCTGAATCATGACAGTTTTCCCCCAATACTTTTATCTGTAGTAATTAAAAAATTCCAGCCTAGTAATTAGACTGTAGCTGGTCTCAGGCTCTGTGGGCCTTGACACTAGCTTCTTAAATTTAAGGACTAACCAGAGTAATCAAATTAATTTTTTTTTAATTAACAGTTCTACTAAACTGATACTCAACTGGAGGACAAGCTCAGCAACAGCATTTTAGAAGTCATTCTGTTACTTCCACTCCTGTTTTCATTTCTTCCCATGAGAGCTGTAAGTCCCACACTAATTCTTTTTGTAAAACCTTGTAGCGGAGTCAGACGCAGGCTGCACACGAGAAACAGATAATGTGAGTGAAGATATTCTAGCAATTTGATCTTGCTGTTTCAACCTGTCTTAGAATGGAGGATGGATTAGATGACCTTCAGAGATCCCTTCCAGCCCTATTTTTTCCAGTCTTCATAATACATAATATCTATAGGAACATGATGATCAAAAAGAGGTGGGTGCCTCTTGCTTCCAGAGATTTATTTCCAACTGGTAAACCAAGTAACTACATGTATAGTTAAAAACAAAAACAAAAACAAAAACAAAAACCAATGAAAAACCAAACCAACCAAACAAAAAACTTAGGAGGCTTCCAGAACCTTAAATATGTACCTTAGAATAGCTGAAGTCTATTTTAGACAGTAGAGATGTGATTTCTTCTCAGATCAGGCTAGAGCACTTGGAAGGGAACTTGTGGTAGTTTATCAGTTTTTACCCTAGTCCTGCCTGCCCGGGGGTTTCAGCTGGCACTTGGGACCCTTCCCTCCTGTGCCTGGGTAGCAGTGAGTGAATAAAGCAGCAAGCAATTAGCACCGGTTCCTGCAGCACCCCAAGAGGTGCCTTTCGGAGATCTCTCAGCAGTCTTCAGTTCTGTTGGGTGACAGGATTATCTTGGTCCCTGATGGAGACCAAACAGGGATGCACTGCATCCCACAGATACTTGTGCTTACAGCCTGAAGTTCTGCTGTGCTAAGCACTAACTCCAGTAGTATGTACAGGATCAGTTATTGGTATAACACCTGATCCTCTATGTAGTTTGACACCAAAATCAAATTCATTCATACATTCAAGCTTCACTTGGTTTAATGATGACCTCGTCCAGTGTTTTCTCAAGTTAAAGATTAGCTGACACATATGAACTGGTAGTTACAGTAATACTAACTGTTTTCCTGGCTACTGTGCAGCTTGTCCCTGAAATTCATCTTCAGGCTTTGGACCACCCTTACCCTGAAAGCTGAGCAATACTAAAACGCAACTATCATCTCAAATACTGTCACAGCACATCTTAAACTGCCTACACCTTGTGGAAAAATCTGACAGATGCCTTACTTAGAAATGCTTTGGTTTAGGTATGTCATTCTATTTTGTTTCCTTAATATGTTTCTGTGAAAACAGGGTTACGGTTTAGGATTTAATCTTCTGTGTATTCCTGACTTCAGTCATAATCTCTGTCCACATCAAAATTAGCTGGGACATCATTTTCACAGTGCGCACACCAGATTTGAAAATGATCTTTTCGTATTTTTTTTCTGTAAAGATCTAAAACCTAAGCAGAAAAATAATGAAAAGAGCCTACCTTCATTTCACTGATGTGTCATGCTCCAAGTTTTCTCATCCTTTTTAAATTATTCTTAGTGTGAATTGATTTTGCGGTATTGATTCTAGGAATACTGTCTGTAAGCAGTTATGTTTAGTGCAATATATTAAATAGTAAAAAGGATCTGGGTGCGTGTATTTATAAAAAATAGAATAATTCTTTTCTACAATACACATAACTGTAGAAATTCAATGAATCAAGAGGTAGTGCTGGTTACAATACTGCAGTTGTTTTTAACTTCTATGTTCTCGCTAGAAAAGATAATAATGACCCTGCAGTTGTCTTTTCCAGTGCAGAACAGCATCTGCATTTGAAACTTACTGGGAAAAAACACCCCATGAATTTCCATGAGTAGCTGAAAAGCTGAGTAACAAAAATGGTGAAAGATGCATTGTATCAACATACAGAATTAAAAAAACCTAGCGGCTTATACCTAAAGTTACATATTCACTACGGGAAAGTGGATTTAAATTCAATGTCAGAACGCTGTCACCTGCCCTAGCTGAAATGGTGCCTTATCTTATGTTGGTTTTAAGGAGGTTGTATTTGAGCTATTACAAAAAGAATCCCAAAATAAGCAAGCCCACTCTTTCCTTGGAAAGTTGCTCATCGTTCCTTGCTTCAAAAGGATCCAGGAAGCGGTGAACGTATATATACCACAAATCAAAGACAAGAGCATGATTAATAGGCTACCTGACCTTTCTCAGGGAAAGACAGCAGGGAGGGCTGGAGAGGGCTGGTGTGGGGAAGAAGGGCTGTACAGCTCCACGGGGCTCTCCGTAGTTGGGGCAAGAACTGCATTTATGCATCTTTCCAGAATAATTTCTGAACTGCATATTCTCCAGTCTTTTATGAGTTGTCTGCTAATGCTTAAGGGTTCACCTACATGCCGTTTGTGGGATTAATTTAGCTGTAGATCAGTTCAGAAAGAGGTAGCCATATGGGTACAAGCTACAGTGATAGAAGCTCCGTTAGCCTAGTATAACTGCATCCACCCTAACAGGGTGTGAAGTAATTTTAATGATATTTGTAAGTTAAAAACATTACAAAAGTATGTTTAAATTATCCCTGAGAGCAAATACAACAGATGAGTGAGCTATATTGCCTGAGCTGTTTGGAATACTTTAGTGTTAATAGCGCTAGTGTTGGTAGTTTAGAATAATCTGTATTATAACTTAAAAATAATTTGATAAATCTTTCAACTTATTTTAGTTGTGATTAGTTTGTCTTTAGCTCCCTTGTCAGTTTGTGGCTGCTTAACAATAATTAAAGCTGAACCTTATGAAATGCATGTATCCAAAATTATTTCTTAGAAATCTTAACTTCCCATCGATTGCTTTAGCCCACTTGGTATCGCAGGTCAGGACTCATCTGCCTCGCCAGGGTACAAAGAACAATTTAGATCATTTCACTTGAGGTATCAGCACTTTTTACCACCATGAAATGTTCTAAGAATTAACGGATGACAGAAAACTCCCTCAAATCACATTTTAAAAAGCATTTTCCAAAAGTGACTATGTTAGTAGACTTTATTGTCACCAGAAAGCCTCTGTTAATCTTACAAAGCATCTGCAATGAATAATCTTCCCCTCCCCCATTCTTATTTGCTGCCAGAAACAGCTTATAAATGCTCAGTTGAAAACTCTGCCAAATTTTGCTTTTAGGCACACTGTTGTAAATAGTGAATATTTCTACTGATTTTGGTAGAATTACTCCAGATTTACGCGGCTGCAAGGGAAAGTCAAATTTTGCCTGGGTCTTTCTTCGCCAGCTGCCCTCAGTGCCTCGGTCAGCACCAGAACTGCCACCTCTGGTGTCAGTGGAAGGCAAGTGCTTGAGCTGAGTCTGCCCGTCGTTTGACAACTCATTATAAACAGATTTGAACAAATATTTCTTTACAAAACAAACTGGTCAGCAGGCTCCAGGCTCTATTCTCCTGATGCATTTTACAGGAAATAATATCAAGTTAGCTATTATGAAACTACCCCCTCCTCACACACACATAATTGCTTCCAGCTTGCTGATTATTACCCTTTCCTTAACTGATAGAGTGAGAAGAGAAATAAAAATATCTCCATACAGTGGGCCAAATCCTCATCTGGTATAAATCGACATAGCTCCATCAAAGTCAATAAAACTATGTTGATTTACACCAGTCGAGGAGCTGATGCCCTATAATTTTTTTACTTGCTTTTAAAAATAAAACCTTATGTGATTGTGTAACCAACATTGCAACAGAAACCAGCTTTTTCTTTTGTGAAGTCAAACATGTGCCCTCCCTTTGACTTTCAAACATTTTCACCTAGGTAGTCCTTCTATAGCTTTTTTCCCTCACCTTCTGGCAGAATGCTCCTACCACCCTTTTTACTGGGCCAGCGTCGTGAGCGAGGTACAAACTGGGCTGAATGATGATCAGACACAAAATAATAATTCCGTGGAGTAATGAGGGTAAGGAAGGAAATGTTGCCACTACTCTTTTGCACAAAAGAGGGAAAAGGGCTAAGCAGAGCAAAAGATAAGAAAATTATTTCTCTACTGACATTCTCTCTGATCTCCACCACACTTTCCAGTTAGCCAACATCTATTAACAGCATCAAGCAATTAGTAATTCATACCCAGGAAAGACAGTACTGTAAACTACTATTACAGATTAAGTTTCTTAAATAATCTTTAAAATAATGCAACGAGACTTACTATTACAAGGTTTACTAAAGCTGATAGAAACTACGTGCTCTGCCTGGACAAACTCAGATTTCTAAAGTCTTTCTTCAGTCTTCACTAAGGGCTGTCAAACACATGGTGAATTTCTTGGGAATACTCTTTGTCTCTTCTTCTGCTCAAGAGCACAGAGACATGTACCATGGAAGATCTTTTACCTCCATTGCAGGGGTTCTAGGCATTTCAGTGTGGTATATTGTCAAAGAAAGGTCTGGTCTTTCCCAAAACCCTCATTTTGTCGACTGGTTGTTTTGATTGATCTGTATATTCAGAAATTCATGATAATTTCAATAGCATCCTGAAAAATCTGAACAATTTTATTGATAATGCTGACATAGTTTTTTATTGGTTCAGCAAAGACTTTTAAGAAAACTTTCCTTTATTAATTCTTGGTATTTAGCAGCCCTTAATATCATGCTGGTAGTTTTTATTAAAGACAATGGTGATATTTGCAGGATCGTAGCCTTTGATTTCCAATAGCTTTTTTGAATACTGTAACAGATTAAGGTGTAATAAAAAACTGCAATACCACACATTTCCAAATTATTTTGTGCAAAATCTGGGCAAGATTAAGCTCACTTTAAAATACATATTCCATTGCTTTGAATAACATCTTGAAAATCATTCTATGATGTCTGGAATTCAGTTGCAAAGACTGAATCAGAATTCAGTCACACATTCTGGTCTCTGTTTTAATATACATTTTTTAATTCATAGGCCAGTCTGAAACGCATTCAGAATTGACTGGAAAACTTTTTATAGTAAGACTTGAAAATTTCCTTATCATATTCAGTAGTTACCACTGCACTACATATTTTGATTTGGAAAAGATTGCTTATGTCTATTAAACTGTGAACCCTTTGGTTTTGGGGTCCTGCTTTTAATTGTAGCCTTCATTTTGGATTGCAGCCTTTATTTTGTAATGAGGGTTTGCCACCTGGTTGAATGAATGACTGAGATGTTGATGCAGAGAAATCCAATTCAGATCCTTCAGTACCTGTCTGTTTCCGTGGCAAGATACAACTTGAAAACATGATCTAGTCCCTGGAGAAAACAGTGGTTCCCGAAGCATCCTATAAGCAGGTATTTATAGGCAGGCACTCTCCAGATCTGTGCAGAGGAAATTAAAATAAACCACACAAATTGGCAAACACTTTCCGTTCAGTCAGGATTGAAAGAGTGGCCCTGTCTGCAACGAAAGGTGGTGATAGGTCTTGCCAAACAGTTCTGTCACACATAGGGTAGGACAGCCTTGCATAACAAGGGCAAGAAGTGTCAAGTCCTGCTGGGGACAAACAAAAGTTCTTCGAAAAGTCAGGTCCTGTCCTCCCTGGTATTGATGGGGACAAACAAGTCACTCCAAAATGAAACCGCGCTAAAAGACAAGGAATCAAGAAGAGTTTTACTTAGCTAGAAAGTGCAGTCCTTCAGAGGGGTGCAGTTCAAGCTTTCTAAGTCTCGGAAGGCAGTTTCTGGGTCTGCGGGAGGCTTGCTTTCAAGCTGCCAGTTTAATAACCCAGAGCAGCCAGGAGGCTGCTCTCTACAAAGCTGACCCCGTTTCCTACATGATAGCAAGAGCAGCAGTCACATGCCAACATCCACACTAGTGAGGCTTGAGCTTTTCCTGGAAAAGTCACAAGTTGCTCTTTGAGGAAGTTGTGTCAGATGGTATCGAGATGGATGATTTGGATGCTGAGTCTCCACAAACCATTTGCCAGCAGGTCGGACACCAGAGACCCAGCTGGTGTGGTGCCCCATTTTGGGGAGCTTGGCTGCAGCTTTGATTGCTCAAAGTTCATCAAAGCAGGGTGGCTTCCAATGAAATGCTTCAAGCTCAGAGTTTGTTTCAGCAGAAAAAGCAAATCTAACCAGCTCCAGCCCAAGGTTCCTTCCTCCAAGCATAAATCATGTATGGAATAGGCATAGAAGATTTAGGCTATGTCTCAGACATGGTTTTCTTTTTATCTACAGCAAAACTTTTATTTTATTCCAAAGTATGGCAACAAAGATCGAAAAAAAAGCATGGCACTGCCTTGCCTTAAGCATGCTGAAGCTTTGTGGCATCTTTAGACTGGATTCTTGGCTTTGGAGACTAGAGAAACCTGAAAGTGTACTGGATATGAAGTCAAACAGCTTGTTACCCAACTTGCTTTCTTCCACACAGTATTGAAATATTAAGAACACAGGCAAATAACACTTGGATACAACTCCCTTTGTTTGTCTGGAGTTGCATTTCTTTGTCTGAAGCCAAACTGGGTGGATAATTTTGCATTCTTTATCTTAGTGGTGAATTCTGTGGTTCTGAAATTTGAATAAGATAAGATCACAAACAAGTAAAAACATGTGCAGGCTGAAAAATCAATATGTTTCAAAGTAACAGTTGAGAAACAAATTATTCCTGTACTAATACGCTGAAAATCAGGTTTAGGGATTCTGCTACAGCTGCTAGCATTACTAACAGCTAAAGCACTATTATAAGGAATTCGAGCTACCTTCGTAGTTAGATGTTAATCATGCCATCACCTAAAAATAAGGTACTCAAAAGGCTGATAATGGTAAAATGCAACATTAGGGATTTTTTAAGCTTCTCAGTCTTTGCATAATAATTAGATCTTAACAACTGTAGTTCTTTTTAATCACTCGTGCCGAGGTCTGCTCTTTCCATTTACCCTGAAATTTTCTAATGTTTTAGTTGAATTATTCAGAATAGCTACTCTCTTGCTAAGATGTTCCTGTTTTTCAGTTCAGGACTCAACATCATTGTTGCCAAAGAGTGGCAGAATTCCTGCTAACTTAATCACATTCAGACCTATACCGTGCCTAACATCAGAAAGCCATTAATAACTAGCTTATACTAACCAAAGTCTGTTCTGTTGGTGATGACACATCTTAAAAATAGTTTCCTCTGAATGAAATCTGCATTTCTGTACTGAATTATTACTTGCTGGGAGTCACTCTTTTGGTAACCCTCACACTTTGCTGAAACAAAACACTTGTTGCCCTTGAGAAACACCTGAATAAGCCATGCCTAATATGATACAATTCAAGAATAATTAAAGGCGGTAACTGAAAACTGTAGGCCAGCAGCAATATAAAAATTTCCTTTGCCACCGGAATCTGACTTTTCTTCTTTCAGCCCCTGCTTCACTTAGGGCATTTAGGAATGGTGTAGGACTCGAACACTCGACTTTTCAGAAATAATCCTCAGAATTCCAAGTCTCTGTGTCTGGTACATAATTCACTAGGACAGAACTAAACATCTCCTATTTATATTTCTCTCTATATGCTGAAGTCTCCTGACTGCTGGCTTTGTCTACAAGCAAGCCGTATATGTAGTATAAACATCTGTGTATTTATAGCACAGAATTCCCCAAATTCTCATCACCTCAGCAGATGATTGACTTTTTAAAAAAGCTACACATGCAATAGCAGTCTCATTGTCTCTGCAGGTATTTGTTTGGTCAACAGCATTCTTTGGAGAAATGAGGCATTGACAGGAAAAGGGACAGGTGGTTGAGTTATGAGGCTGTGGAACGACTGTGGTAGGCAGGACTCAACAGCTACGAATAGAGCAGTAAACCAAGACGGGTGTCAATGCAGTCCTTCAACAAAGCCAGAGTGACTCAAGTAGCGTGTCGAGGCACACCACGCAGAGACTTCTCTGCTTAGTCCTACATAAAGTATTAAAACAAAAAACAAGGAAAAAAAAATCCAGAAACCAGCAGAACTACATCTTCCCAGTGAGGATCATCATAACAGTGCTTAAGATGGAGTTTGGACTAGAGGCCTCAACTGAGGACATGTGAGAAGCTCCCAGTCCAGTTTCTTTGGTTTTTACAAGAAGGGAAAGAAGTGCTGATTAAGGCAGCTATGTAACTTAACAAAAAGAAAATCTTCACACATGATGTTAAATGGCAGAGGAAAGAGAAGAAATAAAAAGAAGAATGACCTTCTTTTTAACCTATTTAACAACAACTGTAAATATTTTCTTGGAAGTTTTTAAACAGCTGTGAAATCACTTGTTACTTTCCAGTTACAGTAGAGCTTCGAATAATCAATGGCCACAGCCATTCTAGAAGAAGAAAAGCAAGCTGGCAGCTGAGAATACGTGCTAAAAGGGATGTTTATGACTGGATGATTAAGAGCAGCAGTTGGAAGGGATCAGGGCTGGAAGCAAAGGTAAGGCCAGACACAGTAAGTGGGACTGGCGCATACAGGACAGAAATGTGTTGTTTGAAAGAAGGTAAAAACTCTTGTAGTAGTGCTAGGAGCCTCACACACGTAGTGTGAGAAGCCACCGTCATTTCTAAGGGAGTAGGGCTTTCTAGCCTGGAGAAGCCTGAATGAAACATTAAATCTGGTCAAATTTGGCAATTTTTGCTAGAATGTGGCCTGGTCCTGTTCTAGAAAGACTTACTGCATTGTGAATTGATCCTATCACTTACAGATCAGTAATTCCTAACTCTGTCTTTCCAGTGCATTGCCAACTGTTAGCTCCACATCTGGGATCCTTCTGGAGCAGTGGGAGCCTGTTTAGATCCCAGAACTGGTATCCCAGCCCTTCTGAGTTCCCAGTAGTCCTCCAAGTCCCTCTTGCTCCTCTAACCCAAGCCAGGATGTGCTGTAGCCATCTCCCTGCTTGCTGGGGCAGCAATCCACAACCATGTAACCTGGGGGAAGAGAATGCACTCCTGGGGACAGGCTGCAGAGTGGAGGTCAGAGGAGGTAGCCTCCTGTGAAAGGGAGAAAGTGGCCAGCACTTGGAAAAGCAGGAATCTCATTCTGCGGGCCTTTTGCCCAAGCCATTCAAAGGTTAGTCCTGTTGTAACAAGTCCGTTTTCTACCCCGTGGTAACACCATTCAGTGTGTGCCATTGATACCTGTGTTGGAGCTTTAAACATAATCTATTGAAGTCCATCATGTGTTATACTACCAAACTGATGGCCAAAAACCCCACTTAAGAGCTCTATTCAAAACAAAAATCCAAATACAATGTGGCATTAACAAAATCCAAATGGAATTCATACACTAATACAGACGTGGTCTTTATTTTTTCTACAAAGTTTAATGTGGGCCTAGCTTGAAACGTACCATAATATGCATTACTTGTTATGAATAAGAAACCCACTTATGACAGAGTACCCGATGGCATCTGCCATTACAAGTTACTTAAAAGCATTCTTAAAAACTATAAATATCCCAAGGAACTGTAACTTCTTTTTCCCCCGAAAACTTTTTATAACATCAGAGCAAGCTAACTTTTGATGTGCACTACTGCTGTAAAACTGGATATGACAGTCCAATGCTGAGCTGTGTTTCTGATTGATAAGGATACACTTAAAGTAATACTAGCAATTTATTTTTCCTAATGATCTAAAGTATTCTGGAACTAGAAGTTCTAGGAAACTGTAACATGTTTGAAGATATAAAAAAGCCCCGACAAGCTGAAAAGGGCATCATTAACAGAAATGTTATAAATCTAATTTTTTTTAAATCAGGTGATGAAAAGCAAGGCAAAATTCACCTTGTACAAATAACGTTTATATACCAGTTTCCTTGCAGAGTGTCAGAATAGGGAGTCAGCTGAATCATTTGGTGCATAATCTTTTTCTTATCTTTTCATGAGACAAAGTTCATGCAAAGCGATAAGGAGATGGAGCAAATTAGGAGAAGGTGAGTGCTGAAATGATGAAGAGAGTACTTTCAAACAGGCGCCCGTGTTGCCTTTTAATTTTTTGGCTGTTTTGTTTTCATCGCTGTTCCTGCCTGACCTTCCAAAATACAGTACTGATGAAAATCCTCCTTTGAAACAGGGTTTCATGCACCTGCAGAAACAGAGGACAGAATGTGATAATCACTTATGCCAGTGAAGCAGCTTTAAACAGGCTGAAATCATGATCTCTTCCAAGTGTCCTTGTTCTGCTCCCTTCTCAGTCAAACCTGGAAAGAGACTAGCCCACGTTTGGAGAACCTTAGCTGTCATTTCATTTTGCTAAGCAAGTCCTGCAAGTTTATGGTGTCTCTAGATAAGGGGTTTTATGTGTTACCTACTACACTTTAAATTAGTATGAACCTATCTCTGCACTGTTTAGGCTGCTTACCGTACTGGCAACCAAACTAGTTTAGTTTGAGGGTGTGAAGTCCTCTTTTCCTTGTAACTGGCATCACCTATCTCATGGATGCACATTGAGTGTTCCTGCTACTAAACATCTGATTGTCATAAAAGGGGAAAATAACATCATTTTCCTGGCTTTATAAGTTATTATTGGAGTATTTGGATTAGCATGTCTGTCAGGAGGACAAAGGGGTAGTACCAGTTCTAGCCCTTCCTCTAAAGTCTTTGTAAATAAACAGTAAGCAATTTCTTGTTCCCAAACCCCGTGCTTGGCCCTCAGGCCCATTCAAAGCCCCAAAGGGCTCTTTCTCTCTCTTTTCTTTCTTGTTCCTTCTCACACAGGGTAATACCCAGTCAGCCCCAGGATTTGTAGCTAGTTGTAAAAGGGCAAAGGTTTTACATGACTCTAGGCAACAGGAACACAAAAACAAAATTTCCGTCCCCTTGCTCTAGGCAACTGCTAGACAGAGGGTTGGGTTTTTGTTCTGTTTTGTTTTGGGGTTGGGTTTTTTTTTTTTGCTCCTAGCAGCAGTGCCTTTGCTCTTTATTCGTTCACATCAACCTTGGAAAATCACATGTACTGCCTGGACTACTTCTTACTCAGGCCTTCAGATTCAACCCATTGCTTTGGATAGCTGCTACCTCAATGTTTCCAGAGTTATCACTGTACAAAGACACATATCTCGGAGCACCCTCCAGTTAGCCTGAAAGAAGAGCCAGTAGGGCAGCCAGCTGTATAAATCAAGTATATGACTGTCAACAGATTAAAGCCTTTTGATGTTGATTATTAACAGTTTTCAACATTGTAAAATATTGACTCTCTTTTATTACTGCACAAATTCTCATTACTTCCTCACCAGACAGAAGCTTGAGAGCATGTTTGTATAAAACAAGCAACAGGAACTCTAGAATGATACCTGGGCTGATTCACTAGAGACCAAGGAAAAGCAAACATGCCCGAACCCTATCAGTTGACATTAAAAAAAAAAGTTTCTCAACGCTGATTCTATCCTATCTCCAAAGATGAAGAATTAAAAAAAAAAAAAAAAGAGGAAAAAAAAGGAAAGGTACAGTGAACATTTTGTTTAACTACCTTGGGGTTTGTTTTGTTGTTTAAAGAATTAATCAGCTGCTCCTAGTGCAGGAGGAGCATTCCTGAGGCAGAGAGGCACTGCAGAGCGGGTACATGCTGCGCATGCCATTTGTTTCTTTGCCGATGTTCTGGGAGTCAGAGTTCAGAAGCAGGGAAGTGTAGGCTGTCTCAGTGGGTCTATGCCCTGCAGAGCTGTTCCTGGAGAAATGAAAATAGTTACGGCTGGGGCAGTTAAGCTCGCTCTAGACCTGTTTTGAACTATTGGAGTAGTGCCAAGGACCTGGCTCGACTGAGAGATTTTGTTTTCAAGTTGCATAAGCGCAAGTAACCTGCAAGACTTGGTTATATTTTTAGTACAATGGTTAAGTTCAGATAGGGTTATTTAGATGGCAACTACAATAGGACCCATGCAAGCATTTTTCACTTTACCTTAATCACCCTTCCAGGTGCTGCATCCTTGCTTGTAGGCTTTTGGGTTCTGATCTTACAGCTGCTCAAGTGTTTTGACATACTGAACACCACTGAATCTTTAAAGATCGTGCCCACAAGGGGTTTGTGTGTGTGTGTGTGTGTGTGTGTTCACTTACTCCTTCAGAAAAACTGCAGATGATATTCATCCATATTATTTTTATCAGGAAAAAATATTCAGGTTTCATAATGAACTGAAGAGTAATTTTAGTGTGATTGAACTTATGGGGGTAACATTCCCTCCTTCTGGGTACTTTTTCATCTTACCACTCAGTCTACCTTTAACTTCCTTAGAAGTTCAATCACACTAATGAGCTTTTCCTCTCACAGACCTTTTGCAAAGGCTTTGGAACATACTCGTATGGGGAAAATACTTATGTCTTGAAATACATGACTGTCACTATCTAAAAGGAATTAATAAATTACATTTAAGTATAAAGAAAACAGCATGGAAGTCAGCTGATAGGGCTGGATTTTTTCTTTACTAATACTATAGCAGGAAAGCATATTACATCACATATTTCAGATACTTCAAGGCATATCTCCCTTTGGTGGGACAAGCATATACTTACACCAGTCATCTGATGCAGAATTAGGCAGAGTTCCTACACAGGCAAACTCCAGACAAAAGGAACTTAAATCCAAATAATGCTAAAACTAGTCTATGCACAAAGCTTGTGCTGGCTCATCTAGATCACTTTTTACGCCTACTTAACTAAATACCTTTAAAACCCTGTGTTAATGTGCTAATATAACGTTTACACCTTGTTTCTCAGTGTGTCCACCCAACAGTTCCCACCACAGCAGCTAAACTGATGCCAAAATAACTCTAGTTAAACTAGTTCATGGTCTGGTCTGCATGCAAAGATCACCATACATCTAAGAGTAGGATTTAGGAGTAGACGGTGTTAAAAAAAGAGGAGTTGGGAAAGTTCCCTCCTGCGTTCCCTAACACTGTGAAACCATAACAATTTACAGGGACTTTTATCCTTCCCTAAATCCTTATGAATTGATAGTTTATAAAATAAAGGGACAGAAGGGACAGACTTAATTTTACAAAAAAGGATGGTCACATGCACGAGGCCTATACACCATGGAAATATGAAAGAATAGTTATATAGATTAATTCTGGTTTAACTGAAGAAACAAAGTCCAAATTATTCCCAGCAGCATTTTGTTGTTTGACCCCCACTGGAACTGATTACATTTTACGACTCTCAGCAGAAGGACCTCTTAATTTCTGAGAGGTTTTACATACACTGAACACCAATGCCGAGTGCTGGATGTGATCTGGCTGGAGTATGGGGAACAGCGCAACTCGCAGTGCCGAACTGAGTGCCGCTTCTTCACCATCAGCTAAAAGGGCGGCCAAACGCGGTGCCCGTAACCCACGCGCTTCAAAGCTTTCACATGGCTTGGAGTCAAAAGACGCTTCCTACCCAGTTTTGGCAAAGGCCTAAAAGGTGGAGAGGGACGTGGGCCTCCTTCGGGCAGGGGGTGACCTACTTCATGGTGGGCTGCTGTGCATGACTGTCGCGCTGGGACCGGTGCCAGCCCCAGCGGCTCCCCAGGCTCCCAACCCGCCATTTGGAGACACATGCCGGACATGTGGAGGAGGTCAAGGTGATGGACTGTGCGGCCTTTCTGCGGCAGCCACAACCCCAAGCCTTCCTCCTCGGGCAGCCCGCCTGGGGAGTGGCCACTTTCAGCCTGCCACGCACTCCCTGGAAGACAGGTCGGACAAACTGTGAGGGCTTTCCCTAAAACACCTCCTCCCACCGACGCTTGCCTCCTCAGCCTGCTCGGGTTAAGCTTTAACCAGCTGCCTTATCTACAGGCGAGCACGCAGACGCTCCGCTGCCACGAGGCTGCCCCTAATGAGCGGCTTGTGAGGGGCTTGGTTATACAGCTGCCATTGCCCATGCAGAGACCCCGCAGCAGGGGCTGTGGCGGTGCCCACCGCCCGGGACCCCTGCCCACGCCCGCCACCACCTGGAGGTGCCCCGGACAGGCCTTCTGCCTCTGGCCCGAGCCCCGGCCCCCGGGTCCAAGCCCAGCCCTGGCCCTGGCTTGCAACACCCGTAGCCAGGTTGCTGACAACGCTGGTGCCCAGGGGACGAAGAGCCTCAGGCAGTGGCCTGTCCCGCCAGCCTGGCCTCCTCCCTGCTGCCTGCTGCCCAGCCATGCACTGCGCTGGCGGCTTCTGGGACTTGAGGCCCCTTGGTGGATGGATGTCCCCGACCCCACACCAACACCAAACTGCTCATGGTTTAGGCAGGCGTGAAGCAGCGAGGAGGGGCACAAAAACAGCCAGATGTCCAGCCCTTCCTCAGGGAAGCCGGGAGCCACATGTGGAAGCTCCCTCTATCATGCAGGCACCGCGGCAGCGCCCGGGCTGTTAAAAACAGGCTGCGTAGAAGCGGCTCTGGCCTCCTCCGCACTCATCAGAAAACGTGTAATTCCCGAAAGTGTTTTTCTTCCGGATCCCACAGTTGGTGCCAAACTCTGTCCAAATTCCACTGACAGGCCAGCCTGCAGAGCTGGTGCCCGCTGGGGTGACAGTGTCGGCCTAAGGCTAAGATACAAATTGATGGCAGCGATTAAAACTTTTCTGGCAGCATTTACTCATTAACACAGTCGGACCGAGCTTTGCCAGCCGGCAGATCACTGCTTCTATTTGCTTCTGCAAAGTCATTTGGAAAGTCAGAACTTTTTGTAACTAGGTTTTATGTGAACGTTAAGAAGAATTTGTATGTGTTGGCCTCAGAGATGGGCTGTAGTCACAGACTATTGTGGAACTTACGGAGAATCCAACCATCAGCAGAGACTCGAGCTGTGATTCCTGGTGTACCTTTCCCTTTCCTCCTCCTGATTTTTACGACAAATTGTCCTCCTGCCAGGAGATTCCTTCAGACTGTGTGAATGAAGTATTATTGGGGGTGTGTGTGTTTTATTTCAACTTATGTCAGCTGTTAAACATTTTTATCCAAGCATGTGTGCATGCAATATGCACAAGTATTAGATAATGCTGAGGTTGTAACTCCTTTTGCCGCTAAACTCTCAGTTGCACAACAGGCAAGAAATGGAGAATTGAGGTCATGCATATGCCTTGCATGGTTAAAAACCTATCTATGAAGCAGGAAATTCTCTCACTGAACTTTAGTTTTGTCACAGAGGCACAACACACCCACCCACAGACATAAGAAAACAAAAATCAAGGTAGTTCAGGGTAGTGATGGGAAGGCATGGGCATTTTTAAACTTGATCTGACCTTTTAAACCTTTCTCCTTAGTACTGACTTTAGTGGGGTACTTACCGAGATAAGGTATAAAAGAACCATCTTGCACACTTTCTCCTTTTTCTCATTATTAGCTGCATTTCTGTCACTGGACCTCAGATGAGTCAGTGGTACTGAGCGTAACTGAAAGCTTTTTTTAAAGGCAGGGTCTAACCGGTTGCATCCATTAGGCACTAGGCAGAGCTGTAGGTGACCTTTTGTTTTGCCCTAAAGGAGGCTTGCAGTTAAAAGTAATTTTCTGATTTCTGGGGGACAACGGGATTGCTGGTATGCTGTTTTAAGTGTTACTGTCTCTGTAAGCCTGGATTTACATACGATTTTTTATGACATTCTGTAATTAACGATAACTAGGGTGCAAACTTTTAAAAAGTATTTTAGCCTGAGATATTTATACCAATTCAACCTTAAACATGGGTACATTTAGAGATGCATAATGATAAATTGCATCACTAGGAAGCGTTCCTATAGAACAATAAACTATGTGGATATATGCATTTTTACAACATTATATCTGTGTCCACGCTGTGGGGTTATACTGAATGAGGTCTCAGGTACTGTAATTTCCATGTGTGAAGGTAGTCTTAGGATTGTAAAGTCTTGCCTTTGCTTTTTGTTTAGGAACTTCTTGGATGACTGGAAATTACAATTGAAAAAATTTTCAGTTCTTAATGCACAAGTTACTGAATCTTTAACAACTTCATTCTACCAGTTGTTGCGCTAAATTGGTACCGGTAGCAAAAAGGTTTACATTTTCTTCCTTGCTATGAATGCTTAGCAACTGTATGGTAACAATCCTACTAACTTCCCAGCTGTCCTAAGTCTTCCAAAGCCAGCAAGACCAAAGCACACACTGGATTTACCACCTTCTAAATTGTTTTTCCTTTAGTTCTGCTCTACATGCATGCTTTATATAAACCAAACATATTTACAAGTGGCTGACTTTTAAGAAGTTTAGAAATTCCATCAGTATCTCACTTTCTCTTGGGTGTGAGGCCCCAACACAGGCATCGTGGGACAGTGGTGTCCACCTAATACATGCCCGTCCCTGGATCTGTGGGAAGAGGGAAAATGATCATGTAGGCTGTGCCTCAGGAGCTCTCCTTTCGGAGGATCTCCCTTGAGTATAGCATTCCCCTAAGGAATATATTCTGTGGCCGTGATGTAGTATGGTGGGCTCCCCTCCAGCTTTAGGACTCAGCACACCAGGCTTGGATCATTCTGCCAGCACCCTGTTAATACAAGCAGTTATGGAAAAGCAGTGTCCTGCAAAAGCATGAAATCAAAACTGCAGCTTATTTTGTGTCCAGGGCAAGCTACTGCTTTACTCCAGGTCTCGTCTACCTGGGCTGAAGTGGTGGCCAGGGTCTAAGCATGTGCAGGAGCATGATGGTGGGGCTGTTCCACCTGCACACACCACGACTCGCCCATGTGTTGTCAAGTGGGGAGACATCCAGAGTCCCCGTTGAGCCAGCTACTGGCTTCTTCAACTCTGCTCTTATTTGGCATATACCATTGGAATAGTGCCTAGATAGTTAATCTCTTTGCCTTAACTGTCCTAAAGCCCTCTATGAGAGATGAGTAGCAGGACAGGAGAATATAAGGTGGAGGCCAAAGGAGTCTCATATTAAATGGATAAGTAAGTGGGAATACTAGTCACAGTCACATTTGTCAAATGAATGACCCTGAAAATCCGACATGGTCTGTATTTGAGCAGAATTATATGTTTCAGATTGGCTCATCACTGTAATCTTTGACTAAATAACCCAGATCAGCTACTGGGCCAACTTCTCTTCATGTGCTCCTCAACAGAAACTGCACTGCATGGGATCTCTTTCAATATGCAAGCAGGTTTGTCCAATCTCAGTGTTACTGAAAAAAAAATGGGACTGCATAGAATCATAAAGTAACATCCTTGAAAGTATTAGTTGTACTCATCAACTGGACAGGGAGGTGTTCAATATAAGTAATTCAAATAAGATGAATACAAACTTAGTAAGTGGGAGGTTAGTATTATGCAGTTCGAGAGTTCTCAATCTTAAATTTGACTGCATGAAGAATATCTTATCAATTCAGATCCAGGTTTCAAGCAGGCTGATGCAGGATATTTAAATCTATTGTAAAATGCCATACATCACTCCAGTAGTGACAACATGCATGTGTAGCAAAAGATAGCAAATTCACCCATCATTCATTCAAAATCATTCATCAGTCATCATTCATTCTAAATATTGGTTAGCAATGAGAAATTCAGCATATTTTAGTGTTGGAAAATTATGGTAGTGTCAATACTCTGTATCCTGTGCACTACAACTGTAAGAAAGAAAATGCAGTACCAATCCTCTCAGAATTTAAGCTGGTTTCAGAGACACTATTAGGAAATGAATAGTGGTTTCACAACATCATTTTATCGTTTTGTAATCAGGTTAGAGGCCAATCATACATGGTCATTGCTGCAAAGTAGATGAGGTCAGAGTTCCTCCCCACTAGTATAAGGTTATCAGCTTAAAAACGTTTAATAGCCTTTTCTGAGAGGGAAAAAAATAGGATATGATTAAAGTAAACTTTAAAGGAACATATCTCTTCATTTCTGGAGTTGCATGGAAATTAAACATGCAATATCCATTAAAAGCAGTGAGAACTAGATGTCTAAATCCTATTAAACTGTGAAAAAAATTAAGAAGATGGAATGCCTTTCTGCAGAATAACTCTGATAATATAAGAAACATCTCAGTGCTCTCCCAGGGCTTTGTTGAGGGCTAGGCCCTGCTGTATTGGGTGTTATTTAACCTTAGCAATAGGCGAAGCAGACTCCGGCCATGACTTACTGCTCTCTATGATAGCAACAGACCCAAAGATTATGCCTGCATTTGCAACTGTGGAATGCCTGCGTTAAGGCTATTAAGAAGCTAGCAAAAAATGTGACTACACCAAAAATTCACTGACCACAGAGATTGATTCTTTGCCTTTATTTGTGACTCATGTGAAAGCAACAAGCATTGAACGTGTCCCGCAGCTGCAGGATAAGGAACCTCCTATCCTTGTGATTACAGAACTGCTTTAAAAGCATGTTGAAATGCAACTGAGCTAGAATGAAAGAAAACTGAAATGTGTTGTGAAAAATCATCTGGGTATCTCTTTTTCTTTTACTGAAGTATGTTATTTATAAATGAGCATGTTCTTAAAAACTGAGTATAGCGCTTTACAGCCAGTAAAAGACAATAGACCAAATGTTACTGTTACCCACAGCTGGAGTGGATTGATAAAACCAGCACATTGTCTTTGGTCACACGGTTTAAAGTCTAAATAAAGATATATGATCAAAAGAGTTAAATTGGCTCAGCAAGGTGGCGGAGAAAGGGCAAAAGGTGAAAAATATCAGTAAGTTATAAAATGCATAATAGGATAAATAAGGTGTTTTTGCTGGGTGCTGTAAGCTTTTAAAAAGTGATCTACGGTTTGTTTGCATTATGGAAATGAGGATTTTCAAAACAGCGTTTGGAAAGAAAAGGGATGGTACTATCGCCCCAAAATCTACTCAGTGCATTAAAATGAGTCGATGCTTGCATATATGTTATACTTCTCCTTTTTTACATGCTCCAGTCAACTGAGAAAAAGGTAGAGATTATTGATATTATGTCATTTGACTGAACAACTCACTAGCAATCTATCATTTACACAAATAAGTGCATTTTTCACATTTGTCTTTTCAACCATATGTTTTTTACAAAAATTAGAGTTGAGAACCTAGCACGCCATTCAAAGTCCGAGGAAGTTCTTTATGAAGAAACCCAATGAATTTTCTTCTCTGACTTCAGCCAAATCCTGAGAGAACACAGTGGCAACTTTGGGGGAAAAATAAAAAGAACAAAAAAAGCAAGCGCACAAGTGGCTAAACATACCCTGCAGAAAAAACTCTCCCAATTGCATGATAATACAGGTAAAACTGAGTAGAATTTTTGCTTCTGCATGGTTCCAAGTATATAATTTGGCTAAACATTAGTTATTCCAATATAAAGTTAGGTGTGAATTTAAAGTGGCAGCACTCCAGTAAAATAATTCCATGTGCTCTACTTGTTCCAGAATAACAAGTCACGTGTGGAATTATTTGGTAGTGGATATACCTGAATAGATATTTTGGAATATCTGAATAGATATTTCAGAGTATCTTTGTGTAAAGCAGTTCTTGGTGGTTTTAAAGACAGGAAGAAATAGGATAGGACAAGGAAAGAAATCTGTGATGAAGTGGGGAGCAAGTGAAAAGAAATAAAAAAATTTGCAAATTGTGGGGAGCTTTGAAGGAGCAGCTGGGGGGCTGCCCCAAGCCTGGGCCGACACTGTCCCTAGAAAATTGTTCTACCCTTGTAAAGCACAGAGACCAAGTGTTTTATAAGATTTTATGTTCCCAATACAATTATTTCTAAAGTTCCATGAATGAGAACTGCAACCTCCCTGGCTAGGGAACTCCATTTAGTATGGCTGTTAGTGTATAAGTTGTCTTTTAAAAAGAAAGCAGCTTCTTTTTTGCCGCTTTGTGGATTTTAAAGAACAGAGCTGGATTCAGAGGTGAAAACTAAACGAACTGCTCCTCTGTATCCTAAGATCATGAAGACACAGTGCAACCCTATTACTCAGTCAGGATCTGTTCACTGGAAAATCACTGAGGGAATAATGAGGGGGGAAGAACAAGAGGAGGAGGAAAAGGTGAGAAGAAAAGAGAAAGAGGGCAAGAGAGAGCAAAAAGGAAAAGGGAATTTGCTTTTGATGTCACAGTTCTATCAACTCATGCATTTTTCATGGGTACCAACTAGTGCTAAAATAATGCTGTGCTGACAATCCGAGCATGAAAAAAATCAGCCAAGTTCCCAAACACCATGATACTGGCTTAAAAATAATGAGATTTACAAAAATTCAAAACTCAAAGCTCTTCTTTCCCTTCTAATTTGTAAGCCTGTCAGGTTCACATATTAAAGCTTTTCTCTCAAACTTGAGATTTAGAAATGTAATTATTTTTAAGGAGACCTGAGGTTCCAATTTAATCACATCTGCTGAAGAGCTAGAGCTTAAAACAAAGTGTTGCAAAATCTCACTGTACTCACAAGAGCTGGCAACACTAAATGTCATAACCATGGCATAATGTACAGTTTTAATGCAAAATGAACTAAAAATTACCAGATGTTAGATACAAGTGCATTAACTCAAGTTGCATTTGTGCTCTTTGCTAGAAAGTAATTAAAAACTGAAGGTGAAGCCAGCTGGCAAATGAAAATAAACTGGTAGGACTCAGGAGTTAACCTGTTTTGTAGCTCAAGCTTCATATGTTGTAAACTTAACTAGAAGAAGCGAGCATTAACATTTCTCAGTGCTTTTGATTAAAACCTGATCACTTTTTAAACAAAGTAATTCATGGATAGGATGCTAACACTCTTTTAGGTTTTAGTCACACAGGCTACAGCAGTGCCGATCGTTGCCTTTACTTGGCAGAGGTGAAGAAAACAACCTATGCACAGGTGCAGGAAACAGCACAGGACCTTTATTTGCAGGAACAGCATTTTAAGTCGTGAACTTAAACTATTTAGATGTCAGCCTTCAGATATTGTTCACCTCACTAGTTCTGTGGAGTTTCTACAATTATTCTGTAGATTTTTCATGTAAGTGCTGGACCTCGTGATGATGAGCTATAATGAATGTGGGCTTTCTGTGGTTTTATGTCTTCAAGCTGGCTGGCACGCTTAAGGACACAATTAAATTAACACCCCAGTTTTAATTACCAATGGCACTGTAAATGCATTAGTGTAAAAAAAAAAAAGTGAAAAATGAAGACACTAGTAAAACCATGTAGTGACGTTTTCGGCAAACTGGAAAAAAATGAGGCAATGTTAAGGGGCCCACGTACAACTCTTATGCTCATCTTAATTACATATAATCTCCCCTTCAGCAAAATATGTCCGTATGCCCATGTGCGCTCTGACAGCAGCGTACTCCTTGGCTTTCGGGCTGTCACTGAGAGAGAAATGTCTCCGGAATTGCACTGTCAAACGCCGAAGCCGCCGTGGATCCGCCGAAGGGAACAGCCCTGCAGGACAGGCGCCTGCCCTTGCTGGCAGAGCAGGTACTGAAGGCAGTGGATCGCTCCGGGACCGAGCGGCTGGCGGTCTCCCCGGGGCTGGTGGTCTCCCAGCCGCTCGGCAGCTCCTCGGCGCCGGTTTCGGAAGCGCTGGTAATGCCGGTGGCAGGAGGCACGGGCGGGCTGCGCCGCACGCCGCGGGCTCGGCCGCCCGCCCTGCCGTGCCGTGCCGTGCCGCCCGGCCCGGCCCGGC
>VYZW01052794.1:0-13101 GCA_013401315.1 Balaeniceps rex
AAAGCCAACCATAATTTTAATTTTAGGGCTGAATAACTTCTAATATTAGCAAAGAATGGATTAGAAATTGGAACAACTGTGCTGACAGACAAAAGACTAAATCCATTAATAGGGCTATCCTATTTATTGCAAAGGCAAGTGGACTGGCAATAAATCCTCCCATGCTTCAATAAAATGCAATTTCCCTAAGCTTCAAGACTCTCTTAACATTAAAATATTTTACATCTCAATTTTTAAAGTGTACTTTTAAATATTGAGACATTCTGAAAATCTTATTCATGGAACATGCAGTCTTGGGCAAGTACTCAACAAAAACTTCAAGGGGGTTCTGCTATCATATTTGTGAAACAACATGGTTTTGTTTATTTTACAAGGAATGCCTATGCTATATAAACTTAAGAACTTAAACTTGTTTAATTGTCACTATTTCCACATGTTTAAAGGAGTACACATTGGTCTGTTCACTTTATAGGCAAAACGTATTAATTCAGGTCAACATGCATAGGCATATTTGATTTGCATACATGGTGTGGGAATCTACACAGAAAGGGCTTTGGGTTTATGTTTTGGAAAACTTTACTTTTAAAGACAGCCTAAATTTGGAGCAAATACAACTACAGAAGGACAGCCTTTATTCTCAAAACTTTCAGACTTCTGCAGGATTCTGTAGTTGTATTTGCTCCAAATTTACTATTTGCTATTATAAATTCTCTAAATAAAATGAGAGGGAACTCTTTTATAAAAGGTACAAATTTATTTGTACTGTACAAACATTTCAGGGTAATTCAGTAATTAGAAGAAAAGTAACAGGAGCGCACTGAAAACAAATATGCATCAGTGGGGTTGGTACTGATGGAGTTGTACTGTAGCATGCTGAATTCAAAGTAGCTCTGCTAAGGAACATCTGGTTGAATTTAAATTGCAAAGTTTGGACTCAGCATGATAATACAAACAAAATTATGACATTGGCTTCAGCCTCTAGTAACTAGCTGCTTGCAAACAGGGTACCAATGTAACTACTACTGAGTATTATCAGAATCTTCTAAGCTTCCATACTCCTGCTTTTAATGAGAGAGACAGGTACCACAACTGAAGAAAGTATAGCAAAAAAGGACTGACAATAATATAGCAGAATCTGTAACAGAAAGGAATTTTGCTGTTTTGAAGAAAGTCTGAGAAGTTGTATTAGAAGGCTGAGAGTTGTGTAATGTAAAAAAACCAACAGTTGTCTTCAAACTGTCTTGTCCAAAAGAAATTTATCTAAATACTGTGAAACTGGGTTACAAATGCTACCACTAAGGGCTTCATAATCTATGCATACCCACATACTAATTTGGGACCTGAAACAAGAAAAAAATATTTATTCTTAAGAAGCTATTTTTTTACAGCTAGAAATACTCCTTTGCTTGTTTTTGTACATTATCACTTTTATTAGCCTTCAAAACAGACACGGACAAAAAGCATTATCTTTAAAAACCCCTGCAGCTTTTTAAGTCTTGGTGAAATCCTTATGAAGATAATTCAACACAGATAAGACAATTTGTATCATCAAAGTGTACGGTCTCAGAGTTGAATGATTTAGTTGTCTAAAAAATGAAGTCAAACCATTTCTTTAAAAATAAGTACAACAACAAAGGATTATTTTTTTCCAAATAAACCCCCAAAATTGACTGGAAAAAACATGATGCATTGCACATTCCACTTGTAATAGAGAAGATTACAGTAGCAAAAAAAAAGTAAAATGAAAATAGGAAGTTTGGGGCATTAATCAAACTAATGCTGAAAAAATACTGGAGTCCTTTGAAATTTATCTGAAGATTTGGATTTTTTTGCTGTTGTTTCTTTGCTCTCCTAGCAAAGTTTTACTGATAACATTTGAAAACTTGTCCATACTTTAGAAGATATCTATTCCCACTTCTTTGCAGCATGAATAGCACCGAACAAAAAGCTTGTAATCATGTGCAACAAAGATATGTATAAGCAAATAATAAACTTCGATGAGAGTGCATGAGTCAATGAAAAGGAAATGGTACCTGAAAGTCAACAGAACCAGACAGAAAAAATAAAAGATGGGATGTTAAAGTTTATTTTACAGTCTGTTTTAAAAAAGTTGCAGTATAGAGAAGCCAGGTTTTCCACAAAAGAAGGCCTAATATTAATCTTCAGAGTATTTAAATAAGAGTGCAGTTGTACACGACAGAGCCATCCCACAGTTTCTGGTCCTTAAAGGGACTTTTTCCACTACCTCCTCCTCTTCCTTTTCTCTCTGCTCCTAGCTTACTCCACATTTGTACTTTTGCAATTATGATAGTAAAAAACTAACTGCCACAGAAGTATTGTTTTCTGCCAGCTTAGTGAGCAGAATTGCCTCACAGAGGGGGCCAGGCAAGTGCCAGAGCCAGACAAACGCTGAAAGCTATTGGAGTAGGAGGAGACATGCAGCCAGAAGCAGGGGAAGATAAATTTCGAAGGCTAAATTTAGAAGCCTAAATTTAGACTTTTTTTTTAATTGCCTAGCATTTTGGTGCTTGTAGTCACTCTATTTGTAAGTAATACTTACTCTGCTTAAGCCACCTACAGTAGAAGTTTGTATGATGGGAAGAGGAAGATAAAAAGAAAGGGCAATGGATCAGCTAATTTGTTTTTGTAAACAAATTCACTCAGCTTTAACCAAAGAAAAGAAACAGAGGCACGCACTTACACTCATTTTTGAACTGTTTCTGTTGCTCTTCTGAAAGACTACAGAGTACATGGTTGACACTGTGTAGTTTGAGATGATGAAGGTTGAAAACTACTGAAAAGAATCTGTGCTTTTAAGTACTTACAAAAATTGTCATTTGCTGGGATCTGGCTAAAGCCACAGATTTACTGTTCCGAATCATTTTACGATCCCTATAAATAACTCCTGTGTCCACAGAATGTACATTTCAAAAAAAGCATGAAAGTGGTCCCAAGACTCACTCTGCATGGCAAAATTTCAAAAGGAACCAACATAAACCCTCAAATACAGGGATGGAAGCAACATCTCCTTTACAGTTAATAGCATATGTTCCACGTAGCAGAGTACTACTTACATATACACAACATACCTTCAATGCTGACCTTTAAGGAGCTCAGTACATTCTCATTCTTCCATGAATGAAGTGCATGAGCAACACATTCTTGAGAGACTTACACAGTGAGGATATGCTTAAACTCACCGTGCATACCAGAATTAATTTGCAGACAAGCACAAAGCTGATGATTTGGCTTCAGATTCACCTAGATTTAACAGCAATTTTTACCTTAGTTCTGTCTTGTTCTAAAACCATTTCATGAATATCCTGTGGATTCAGTTTCCTTTAGTCTGATGGAAGTTCAATTTTGGTTTGTTTATGGGTATTTAATCTGTTTATTCTTCAAGTTTTTTGAGTTGAATTACATTTTCTAAGATCTATTTAAGTGGAAATATTAGTCAGACAAAAAAAATCAAAAACAGATAGGGCAAAACTCACAGACTTACCAAAACTCAGTTTGACTTTGTTCTCACTAGCTAAAAGAGATGTGATCTTAACTTGATAAATTATTATCAGATAAAGTCCTAGTGGAAACAAAGTCTTTTTTTCAGGTTTTCTCTGCTAATGCTTAGAGAATGCACAGTCCTATATAAACATAACTTACCAATGGCCATTTATCAAGGATCAGGGATGAGGCATAGTGTTTGTAGACGTAATCTGTAGCAAGAAGAGAAGTAGTAAAGTAAGGAGTCCAGACTTACATTTGGCTTCCATAATAAAATTGAAGAAGCAATTTACAAAGTTATGAACCTTGCCAAAATGGACAAAAGTGTTTATTTGGATGATTATTGTGAAGTTTGCTTCTTGTCACTTGCAAACACTTTAGAAGCATCGTCTAGTCTTACGATGATGTCCTTAACTTGGGTCTCTCCTACCAACCTCTACAGTACTGTAAGTTTTCAGAAGTCAAAGGGTGAACTATTTTGAAATCCCCAAATGGGCATTTTTTCATACTTAGCTCACATATTATAAGCCCATTCTTTGGAGGAATGAATGCTGTCTCCAGTAGATTCAATTTATGAGAGCTTAAAAGGTAGTCTAGCAACAACTGAAATCAGCCGCATCTTTTACATTCCCACTCAATCCATTTTTGATTAATGTGTGAGACGACCATTGCAAGTAACTGAAAGATGCTGTGTTAGTATTACAAAAAATAGAGCACCATCAATATTTGTAACAATGACTAAACACTATTACCATTTTGTAACTGCTTTCTGGTTCATATTATCTTTATAACGGCAATCAATTAGTTTCATATTGTACAAATTTGAGTTATATTCTGAGGACGTCTTCTACATTTTTTTTGTCTTCTATCAGTTCTGTATAAGTGGCTTAAAAACAAAGAAGTCTTGTATCAGGGCTGTTAACCTCCCAGAAGAAGGCAGACTGGTTTTGTCTGCTCCTTTGCAACATCGTCAGTAGTTTTAGGAGGTAATAGATTTAGTGTAGTTACCTCTACATGTACTTGCACAAGACCTAAACCCGACAAAAGCCAAACAATGAGTTGAAACAAAGATAATTCAAGAGTTGAGATGATCAGGCTCCTTCAGGTTATGACCTGCAAATGACAGTTTTGCTAAGGTGCTGTATAGTTTGGAAATTAAGTCTAATGTAGTTCTCTCCCATATGTGCACTTAAAAAGCCAACTTCTAACAAAAAAGACTTTCTTTACTCATTGCTGTCCAAACACAATGTAACGAATATCTGGAGATATAAAGAAGGGCAGCAGCTGCTTTGTATGCTGATCATCTGTGACAATGAAAGCAAAAAAACCCTCCTCGGTAAAACAAGCAAGCTTTGAGAGAGGAAGTACTATGGAAATTAGAAATGTAAGCCTCGCGGTCATAGAACTGGACTCCACCATCACATTTACTGGCATGTTGGTGGGTATTACAGTGCATAGTTTGCCCTTCTCCGTTCTTTTAAAGCCTTATAATTTTTATTTGCCTGTAAGGTTTTTACCCCAGTATATCCTATTGAAAAAAATCCACCTCTGACTCATCTGTTTGAAACTGTAGATAATAATCATGGGCTGGGGGAGGGATAATTAAGTTGTTTTGAGTGAGACAAAGACTATCACCTCTCCTGAACCCCATTGTCTTTCCAGACACTGACCTTCTCTTTGCCCAGCAGGGAACAGCAAAAAGGACAGTAAAAGAACATTAAGAGGGGGCCCGTAGCCTGTAGTCCACTGGCTTAGACATGCTAAAACTATTAACCTGATAGAGGAAGGCAAACAAGAAAGCCTTTCTTACACTATCCCAGGTAAGTCTGCTGAACAGCAAATTGCTTACTCACTATTATTTTCAAATACCACTGGGCACTTGTAATCACGATTTTGAGAGACCCATTAGATGTACTTTATTGGAGCCAAATTTGGGGTGTGGCTGTGTCCCTCTTGAGGGCAGGAACAAGCTAACGGTAGTATTTTAGGGGTTCCCTTTTTATTTCCATATCCACTATGGCTGGTGCTTACCACCTACTAGTCGTACCCCAAAGTATCACCAGGTTTAAGCCTTTGACCCTCTTAAGCCCCTCATTTTCAAGCACACTCATATGCATGTAACTTTGTGCCCCGGGGTTTCACAGGAGCTCCATGTGCCCGAGGCCCACGCCTCCCCTCGGGGACCTCCCGATGAGAGCAGGGCCCACTCCCACTTGCGGCAGCCCCGGGAGCAGGCCGCGGGCCCACGGCTCCTCCAGTGAGCCCGGGGTGGGAAAAGGCGCGGTCTTCGTCAGCGCTAAGCCACTTCTCCATCTTGTGCCTGAGGAAAAGGGGAAGGATGGTTCCCAGCCCTGCAAGAAGCGAGGGGAAGCGGTCGCCGCCCTCCTCACCCGCAGGGAGCGGCGGCGCTGAGGTAAACCCGGCGGGGTCAGGCGGGAGGCCGGGCACTGTGGCCTCTCCCTCAGGCAGACGAGGCGGGAGGTAGCGACGGTTTCCTGCCGGGGAGGGGAGGTGACGGCGGCGGCGGGCCCGGGGCCGTGGGGCGGAGCGGAGCGGCCGCCATCACTTATCGTGTAGCAGCGAGCGAGCATCCCCAGACACGCAGCGGCGCGGCCGGCACGAGCGGAGGTAACGCGGGCGGCCACGCCGCCACAGCTGGCGGGGAGGTCCCGCGGGAACCCCGGGGGCCGGCACTGCGGCGAGGCGCAGTCTCCTTTCCACCTTGGAGAGGCTGCCGTGGCGGCGGGCAGCCCGGCTCGGCGCAGGGGCTGCCGGCGGCGCAGCTTGCGCCGTGCGCGGAGGTTTCCGGCGCCTGTCCGCGCCGTCGCTTCCCCTGCAGCATCCAGGGCTGGCGGCCTCGGCGCGCCGGGCCGGCTGCAGGTGTGCAGGGTGGCAGTGCGACAAATGCCGTGTATAAATATTTTTTTGAAAGGGTGCCTCGGCGGCGGCACCTGCGGGTACCTCAGCCCCGGCAGCCCCGAGAGGGAACCGGTTCCCCCGCGCCGCAGCGGGCGCCTCGGGGCTGAGGCGCGGGCAGCCGCTTCCCTCCCGAGGCTGCCCAGGAGGCGTGAAATATGTATGAACCTCGCTCATTTTATAAGGAGAACAGGGTAACCACCGCTTGGGGATGGAGGAGCGGCCACCGAGCGGCGAAATGACCCCAAATCCTCCCTCCTGCGGCGCGACGGCGGGACCCTGAGGGCCGGTCTCCTCCCGCCGTTCCCGCTGGCGACAGCCCGTAAATGTCGTGCACATCCCGACTTGAGGGTGGTTTTCTGGTGGTTTTATTTAGTTTGGCAGCAGGCGGGTATGAGGGTTGGTACTCAGGTCGGGTCATTACACGATGTTTTTTGGTGGTGGGTGCATGTAATTATAGCTGCTCTGTTAACTAACTATCGCAGGGTACTGAAGTGGGTTTAGTAATACTCTCAGGCGAGCATGCCTTTGTTTACTGGCATTTGGTACTGATTTTGATTGTTTATGTGTTTTTTTAAGCGATATGTATTAAATGCAATCTGATTAGGTGTGACTGTAAGTTACAGCTAAAGAGTACACGTGGGTATAGGTTTGTAGGTAAGCATGTGCCTTCTGACGTTACTTTTCCCCTTGAGAGGTTTGTGCCCCAGCATAAAAAATAAGAAATTATTTTAACAAACTCTATTATTATCTCTTCTCTCTTTACCTGGGGCTTATTGTATTAATTCTGCAAGATGTTCCTCTCACTGCAGCTGCTTCATGCACTCCCAACCTCACTTCTGTCTAAATCAAGACTGTCTTGCCACAAAGTCCCTTGTTGTGAGCTTGCTTCTATTTTTTCCCTTGGAAATATAAAAATAAATTAGAAGTGTGAAGGATATAGTGGCATGTTATTTTCCACTTGTAGCTAGCGCAGTTCCCTAACTTTAAAGTGACTTGGTTTAAAATTTAGGTTACTATTAGTGAGGTGGATTTCTCTAGGATTGGTACTTTAGGAAATTTTGAAAACATTTTGGTGACACTGTAATTGAATATCTGTTTGTGAGCTGATTGTAGGTGTTTCCCTCATTTAATGTTCATGGTCTTACTCAGGATTTGTCTGAAAATGTGGATAGTATGTGTATTTGTTGAACATCTCTTGTGCAGCTGTGTCACAGGTGTGTATAGTCAGGACTTACTGCCATCACTGATACACTACCAAGTGAATAATTGACATAGTAACTTCTCTTTCATACCTTTTTACATGATAAACACACCTTGTGCTTTTAAAAAAATGGATGTTACAACCATTTCTATTTGGTCAAAGGTTTATTTTGTTTTTTATAGCACTAAAGATGGTGTGTTTGGGTATGCCAGCACAAAAGACTTGGTTGAACAGATTAGATCTTTGCATTGGGAACTGCTTTTGTTGCAAGGGCTTCCTGTCTGCTAACTGTATGTATGGCAGGGAGATGATTCTTCTCTCACCAGAAACAAGAAAAACACATACTAGACAGCTCTAAGCCTTTCCCACTTAAATGTTCAGACTGTGAGGTGCCTAAATACATACATTGCAAGGAATAGGCGTTTCTGGGACTTAGAACCTTTGCTCTGTTGGTGCTTAACTCCCTGAAGACTTTCAGGTTGTTTGCCTGTGTAGGGCAATCTTGACTCTTAACCCGAAGGGCCGATAATTGTGTTCAGAAATAAGAGTTTTACAGCTGGTGTATGTGAATAGTCAAAGTATGCATGTAAAGCTATGTTACAACAAGAGCTTTTTTATGCAATCAAGACAACTGCAGAAGAGAGGCAAGAACACTAGGAATCGTTGCTAATGAGCACCTATTGTATAAAAGTACAGCAAAACATAGTAAGCTTTTAGCAGTTTGGTATTTCACATCGGTCATTAACCTGCTTGCAGGTTCACCCCAAGTTGAACAAATGACAGGTCAGCTGCTGTCCTGCTCAGTGGGAGAGAGGGGATCTTGGAGGATGGTTCCTCTTTCCCTTCTCTTAAAGGAGGGCCACCCTGTAATGCGGTGTTAGTACTTTGCTAACTGCACAATAACCTTCATTAGCTCCTTTGGTACATGGCCAACGTGTAATAGGCCTTATGAGAATATATATTTTTGGTGAGACAATGAAGTGATCCTCCTTTCAGGTCACGCGTCCTGGTTTCATATCAGCGGCAGTGTCATTTCAGTAAAAAACTTATGCATATCAGCAAAAATATTCCTCACAGCTGCAACTATCAGCAAACCCAAGAGTTTAAGACTGGGTATTGCACAAGGGTGAGTGATGAGGAAATCCATGTGTTAGCTTGTGTGAAGGCATGAGCCTGCATTAGCCATAGCAGTCCTGTGGCAAGGCTGGCAGCATTAGAGATCATTCTAACAGTGTTTTGAGCTTGGCTATTATAGGGTTGATGTATTTTAGAAAATATATACTATTCCTCTCTGGTTCTTCTCGTCTAAGCCTATCTTCTGTTTCACAGAAATAATGGTCTTATGTCAGAATAACAGATTTTAATACATGTGGTTTTGTCCTCAATATTGCTAATTTTGACATAGCTTCTGTTTTCTCTAGTCTCTGCTCTCCCTCTTCCTTTGTGGTTTGTTTGGTTTTTTTTTTCCCCCCCCAGGCAGTCAAAGCTGCTGAGTTTAGTTCCAGTTAAGATTAAGTGAAGTGCTTGTAGTAAAAAACCTGCCATAGAGGTGGTGTAATAAGACTCATGACTCAGGCAAATAAGCAATTCCTGCCCTGAAGGCTTTAAGGATATAAACCAAACAAGGTTAGAGAAGAGAATGAAATGCCAAATCTTGAGCGAGCCATTGCACACACCATGCAAATCCTCATTGTCAGCAGATACCTGAAGTTGGGAATAATAAAAGCAGACTCAGAGAGGAAGAAAGAGTATTGGGAGAAAAAGTAAGCTAGATTGAGAGGATATTATGGTTGTTCTTTCCTGGGCAGGGTAGAGTAGGGAAAGAAACAGTCAAGGTCATCAGTAACACGTATAGAACTGCAGTCACGTGCTGCTAATTGAGGTGGAGGCATTTGAACAGTGTCAGGGTCCGTATACAGTAATTAAATGTACCTCTGAACTTTGGACCATGAAGTAAATCACAGTGACTTTTAGTCCAAAACTGCCAGTGTGCAAACAAATCAGATTTTATTTAATTTGAATGATTCAATTAATTTGAATCAAATCAAATCATCAAAACGCCTGAGTTTTCAAAGTCATGTTTGTGCTTCTGAACAAGTCATACTTTGAAAGGTCTTCCAGGAAGAAATGGGAATGATGATTAGGATATGTGGAGTAAGAAATCATAAAACTGCGTAGTTATCACCAAAATGATGTTCTACGTCCATGAGTCAATTCTTAACATACTACTCAGTTTTATCCTTTAGCTGGAAGGGTTGAGAATGAACATGGCATATTTTCAAACTGGCAGTCAGATGTCATAATAATAGCTGTAGTATTCTTATTTTTCCCACTGATGTTTGTCCAGAGTGATTTGCCTTCTGAAATATATTTGCAACTAGTGTCCTGTTCAAGTCAAAATAGAAATGAAAAGACTCAATTTGGAGTTGAATGTTATTTCTATGGGTCACAAGTGTTCTTTAAATCCAATTCTTACAGTTAAATTAGTCATGAAGACATCTGCTTTGATTGTTTGTCCTGCTGTTTACACGTTTATGCTTTCTGATGATTGCATCATATTTTCAATTGATTATTATAATAATTTATATTAATTTACACAGTAATAACTGAACTTTCTCTTGTATAGCAAACCAAATAATCTTACAAGCTCATAGGCCACATGTCTTTTTGAAGGCTTAGCTCTACTACACCAGTAACAGAAAATCAGCCAGTACGTGGTTGCAAATGAATTTGGCACAAGATAGATGGAAGAGTAAATAACAAGGAGAACTGGTAATAACTGGTGAGCTGAATTTGCTTTTGTGTTCCTTTGCAGTTTTGGGCACACTCATCTGTAGAAACTGTGGATCACTCTCTCCTAATTCGTTTAATTTTGTTGGAGATGCCTCATTATAACACTCAAGCTTTTAAGTTCTGAAATAGCAGAGTTTAGTTTCTGGAAGGTTGAAAATTTTTAGGCTAATTAAAAGTGTGCAATTCAACGGCTTATGGTGTATGTATGACACTAGATAAGATGTTGACTCACATATAAATGATAAAATATGTATTTAGTAATTAACCATCTTTAAAGTGTTTCTTTGAAATATTGAGGGGAAAATCAATCAGAAGGCATCCAACTAAACAGATTGNCACACTCATCTGTAGAAACTGTGGATCCCTCTCTCCTAATTAGTTTAATTTTGTTGGAGATGCCTCATTATAACACTCAAGCTTTTAAGTTCTGAAATAGCAGAGTTTAGTTTCTGGAAGGTTGAAAATTTTTAGGCTAATTAAAAGTGTGCAATTCAACGGCTTATGGTGTATGTATGACACTAGATAAGATGTTGACTCACATATAAATGATAAAATATGTATTTAGTAATTAACCATCTTTAAAGTGTTTCTTTGAAATATTGAGGGGAAAATCAATCAGAAGGCATCCAACTAAACAGATTGGGGATCTCATTTGGCATTATTTAAAAGCACACAGTCTCTATTTTAATGTGGAAAAAGCTAGAAGATTCATGAGTTGGAGATGAATGATGTAATGTGTTTCAGTAAATGATTTGTACTCCATTTCAGTAGAAGTTACTTTTTTATTGATTGAAAATAATCTTTATCATTTTCACATCTTTAGAACTATTATAGTTCAGGGATGTCAAGTCAGATTTTCTGTACTGTAGTATACAGGTGTTGTCTTTATAATAAAGGAAGAGTATGATTATTAAGTTTCCCTCCAGAAAGGTGTGCCTCTAACTGCATGAGCAAAATATTGTATGTTTGTATGTTACTAGATGCATAGATACATATGTAGTTTGGGTGATTGCATACTGACCTTTCAAAATCCCCATACTCAGGGTTTTTGTTCTCTTAGTTGACAAGTTTATTTTTGGAATAACTAATTTGTAAAATTAGTGTTACCCCAAAAAAGTGCAAAACCTTTTTTTTTTCCCTGCTTTATTCTAATTGACCCAGACTTTTAAAATTTTCTGGTCTATAGTAAATGGCTGAAGTATACACTGACAGTTTAATGAGGGGCAGGGCAAATGAATGGCAGTGCATTCTGGTCGTTATGTAGGGCCTATTCTTTATGCAGCTGATAACCTACTAATCAAAGTTACAGTTGCAATTTGAGGTGGTTTCCATCCAAGTCTGTTCCTTGAATAGAAGGAACTTGAGCTTCTGTAAAATGGGCCTTATTCAGAATTGCTGCTAATTACACTATATTCTTGTGCTAATAAATGTTATTAGCAGTACCTTGTTTTTGGAAGGCGTGGGAGAATTTCCTGGAGACTTGAGAAGAAGGTGGTTCTTTTCCAAATGGTCAATTCTGAAGCAGAGGAAAATGTTTAATTCCTGTGTTCACAGGTACTGATAAATACAGTTGCTAATGGAGGAGACTGGATTGAAACTACTGTGAGTTTTTTCATGTACAGCCTGCACTCTTAGATAATTCCAAGAAATGAGGCAGTGGGAACTGGGAACAGTTTTGTGGAGGGGGGAGGGAGCAAACTGTAGTATCAGTTAAAAGTCAAGAGTTGGATCAAGGGGATTCTGGAGTAAGTATCTCTTCATATTGTCCTTGGAAAGAGCCCACACTGCACTAATAAAATGTGCAATGCTCTTACTAGATCACTCATAACTTACATGTGTAAGTGCAATAATTTGATTAATTTTTTTAGTACTGTAATAAATCTATGTTCATGCGTAGAACTTCCAGCTTGGTCTTACAGCGCTTGCTTTTCTGTATCACCTCACTTTGCTTCTATCTGTTCTTTCTTCCTTTGCAACATTGGAATCCCTCAATTCTGTTCTTCCTATGTTTTTGGTTGTTTTTTTTGTTTTGGTTTGTTTTGGTTTGTTTTTTTCCCCTAAAGGTAGATGTTCCTTTTTCAACTTAAGTTATATTGGATTTTGTCCCTTGCTCTGTGTGTGATGGTTTTTCTGTTTATTTTAACTATGTATGCATTTACCTTTGTGTAAGAACACATATGAAGTAACAAAAGGGAATTTCTCAATTTACATTTGTAAATCACAGGGTAAAAAGGTGGAAAGAAGATTTGGCAAGGAAGTCCTGGGATAAAAAATTTGATAATGATTTCAGCTGTCTATATTTTGTTTTAGATTGTAATTTGGAGTCGTGGAGAATTCAGTGTTTCCACAATGGGAGAAAGGACAGATTGTACGAAGTCGCATAGTTCACTGGCTGAATACAGCCCCGTCAATAAATCAGACAGGACAGATCCAAGTGAAATCTGTGAAATGCAGGATGGAAACCAAAATACAATGCAACTGAAGAAAGAAATATCTTTGATAAATGGGATAAGCCTTATAGTAGGCAACATGATTGGTTCAGGTATCTTTGTCTCTCCTAAAGGAGTTCTCATCTACAGCAAATCTTACGGATTGTCTCTAATAATTTGGGCAATCGGAGGGATTTTTTCAGTCTTTGGAGCTCTCTGCTATGCTGAACTTGGAACCACTATTACGAATTCATGAGC
>VYZW01052797.1:0-21796 GCA_013401315.1 Balaeniceps rex
CTCGCAGGGGGAGTTGCTGTGCAGATCGATGGTGGCGGGTTTAGTATCTGCATTGTTCTGTGAGCCTCGGGAAGGCTGTTGGCTCACTGCTTGCATTTTTTTATTGTGATTTTTATTTAATGAGGTAAACTGGGATAAGGGGCTTATGCTCAGATCGTAGGCTGGTTTTTAGGCAGAAAAGGGAACTGTAAAGCCCCAGATGTGCACGCGAAGCTGAGGAATAACCTGAAGCATGCAGGAGGATGACAGGATCTTTAATACCTTTGGAATCCACCCACTGGTCAGGAAATAAAATTTATTGTATCATTTCTCTTTAATTAAAACAGGTTGCTATTTTGGAGCCACAAGTATGCAGAGGCAGCGTTTATCTAACAGAAATTTGGCTTGTGTTAAAATAAGCCTTTTGAATTAAAATACATCAGTCTGTATCCAGTGTGCTCTACTATGTCGTGTAGCTCCCGTGGTGATACGGCTTCTGTCTGGGACTCGCAGGCCTTGAAATGTCTGCAGCACTGTCTGGCATGTAGATGAGTGGGGATGTTCCAAGTGGACGCGGGATGTTTATGCTGAAGATTTTTGTCTTGGGTCATGTATATGACAGTAGTGATTTATACTGGGGGGGTAAACTGCCTTTTCAATGAGGTAAGGAGAGTTGAAAGGGTAAGTCGGAGTATGTTTTAGTGCTTCCATATGAATATGCTGTTTCTCGCAGCTTGTCTTCTGGACATGGAGAAGGGTGTTGGGGATCCTTAACTGGAGCGGAAAAGGGGTGGTGGAGACAGATGCAGCACTTCAGTAATAATGTTCTGTCTCATTTTGGCCTGATTTTGTTTGATGGAAGTGCATGTTGTGACTGTTTCAAGATTGATAAAGAAGATAAAATAGGGGATAGATAGCTTGCCTTTGCTTAATTTTATGGATGTTTAAGTATAATTACTTAATGATACATGTTTGCTTCAGGAGAGGCAGTTGGCATATTTGACTTGTTACTCAGGACCAAATTGTTTCTGTATTTTCATGATTTTTCTTGCAGTAGTGCTAGAGGCTTCTCCTAAGTTTTCAAAAATGTATGAAACTTACTGAATGAGACCAATATGTATTACTCAGAGGAGGAATTCAGAGATCCGCCTCTGCAGTCAGTAATGCAGAGCTTGTACTGCTTTGCAAGGTCTTCCCACGAGTAACGTGAAGTGTAGGGGTAGGTGGTGGTGGATTGGGGTCCATCTGTGGTGTCGCTTTGGACCAAAAGGGATGCGGTGACTTGAGGTGGAACAGGGCAGAAGCCGACCTGTAGAAAGCATTGGGGAAAACTCGAGTGCTGGTGTGAAAGGTTTTTGCATTCATCAGCATCAGTGCAAACCAAGGGTTCTGAGATGCTTGTGAAGGCGTAAGCATGATGTACTACAGACCAAGAGGGGTGAACGTTCGGCTGCTCATACTTAACAGTATATCTGCGTACTTTGCTAATGAAACCAGTACAGAAATTGTTACTGTGTACACGTTTTTGGTCTTCTGCTTTGTCAACCTCTGTCATATGTTTGACTGAAAGTGTGTGTGCATGTGCAGCTGTTTGAATTAACACTTAATGATCTCATCTTGTAAAATGCAGTATAGTGGTGAACCACTGCTGCAGTCGTGGGATTGGGTAGAGACTCAAGTTTCAATTTATAAACACATTTTGAGGAAAAGTTTTTTATTAGTGGGTTTATTTTAGGTATCTGACAGCCCTTTTTTTTTTTTTAGTCACTCTCACTGCTTCCCCAGCATAGGCAGTTGCTTGGTTATTAAGTTTGTGTTGTTTGTGTGGGTCATTCACATGGTTATAAGACAGACAAAACCATTTTAGAATAGAAAAGTAGTCATTAAAAACTGGGAGGCTGGTAGCATGAAAACCATCTGAAATTGCTTAAAGTCATCTTTTTTTAAAAATGGAATAGACCTTTACTGTCCCCATTACATGTCTTTCCCCCTCAAAACTTAAATTACTAGTGTTGCTTAATTTTATTTTGTGTAAAGATAGGCAAATGTGGGTCTGTTTTGGTTTTGTTTTATTTTTTCTTTTTTCAGAAGTGCCAACTTCTCAGTCCCACTTTTTAAAGTATTATGGGACTTAAAAGCCGAAGAGGGTTAAAAGCCTTTGAATATGGGACTGAGGCATATGCTTTGGCTCATAAGGAGAGTACTAGCGCAGTTTAAGCTGAGCCACGTTAATTGGCCATGCATGTACTCTTGCAAGTGCACAGTGTTATTAACTCAAAGTGTTTTAAGGCACAAATAAGTGTATGAATGCCAGATTGTTTTCTTACCCTTGTTTAAAAATTAGACATACATATGTACAAATGCACATATGTAGCAAATATAAAGAAAAAAAAGAACATTTTTCAATCAGAAGAGAAGGTATTTTTTCCCCCTTAACTTGTGGAATATACAGTGCTTCCTTGCAAAGTGAGTTAATTTCTTCCTAACTGTTACTGTGTGATAGATACACGCTGTGCTCAGTACACCCTTTTTGTGTATTAATGATGATATCTTTTTACTTTTCATGGGATCAAAGAGCTTAAAATGCTAAGTCATTTATGGAAAACTTCTACTGCATGCTAAGATTACTTTTAAGTATTAGTTTAAAAACAAACTCTCTGAACATTAAAATACCACTTTTAGGTACTTTATTGTACATCATTGCTTAATTTTTGGAACAGATTAGAACAGGACAAAGTATTTTTTTACTATTGTAATTCTGAAAAGCCAGAATTCAGAAATAAGCACTGAAGCATATTACAAATACATAGTGGCTGTTTGGCTAGCACAACTTGGCTGTAATGTTTAAGGCACTTTGGAACAAATTCAGTCTTCCACTGAATTTGTTTTTAATCTCATGTATTTTCCAAATTCCTCTGGATTTCATTACTGCTGAACACTTTGTAAAACCCTCTGATTGTTCTCCAGAGCTTACAGTTGTTAATATCTATCCATTGTTTGCTGTTAGCTGTAAAACATTTACATTGTTTTTATAATTGGAAAAAAAGGAGATGTTTTAATGTTTCATATTGGTTTATGCCAAACAAAATGTACAGTATTCTGCATGCTTGTATTTTAAGCATGTATGTACGTATTATTGTTTAGTAGTAAGAGACATGTGCTCTACTTCAGGAGATGTTTTAATGTTTCATATTGGTTTATGCCAAACAAAATGTACAGTATTCTGCATGCTTGTATTTTAAGCATGTATGTACGTATTATTGTTTAGTAGTAAGAGACATGTGCTCTACTTCTTACGTATATCGTTTTGCCTGTCATCCATGGAAATTTTGTATGGTCTCAGAAAGCAGCATTTGGGCCTGTGTGATAGATTGTAGCTGTAAACCTTCAATCCTGGGCATCCTCTGCCTGTACAGGCTATATATTTTTATTATACACTATTTTCTCAGTGGGAAATGCCTTGAGTATCTAAGATAATAAACTGGCAGTGTCATGCTAGATGGCTAGCTATGCCTACATATCTGTAAACCTTGGCCAAATTAAGTACTGGAGGTGTGTGAGTGTGTTTGCTATTTTGCGGCATATTTATTGGTATTGTGTCATGTGCAAAACATTTTTTTAAGGGATAGGTCTGTCTTATGTTTGAGATAGCAGATGTGTCGGTGAAGAGAGTTGCCTGATGTGAGTGTCCTTTTATTCTCTATGCGTTACCAAATGAAACAGGTGGAAGATAAGCCATTTGAATCAGCGTGAATGGCAACCAGTCTTATGTGGAAAGATGCTTTTGAACATAAGGTGAATATCCAGCAAGCATGCAGGATATATATGCATTTACTTTCTTATACCTGTGTCAGCTGAATTAAAGATTTACATACAGAACTTGGTGAATTAGCAAAGACTTGGACTTTCTATAGATAAGTTGAAGAGGAAGTGGGTCCATTAAGCCAACGATGGAGTACACTGGTTTTATATAACTTTTTCCTCAGCTGGAGGAACAAGCAAGCTTCCTTATTTTTCCTTGTAACTTTCATTTGTATCAGTCTGTCCTCCTCACGCTGAACACTTTCAAATAATTTTAGCTAGTTACCACAGTACATATTTACAATTGTAAAATGAACAAATAGTTGATGTACATCTTNTAAAATGAACAAATAGTTGATGTACATCTTGACATGTGTTGTAACTAGATTGGTAAATATCTTTTATTTAGCAGAAGTTGTTTCTAATGAAATATAATTCCATTCTGGATGCAAAACACCTTTATATAGTCGTATGTAGACATATATGTCCATGTATAAAATTAACTTTTTTTTGAGGAAAACACAAAACATCGTCTGGCTATCACTGTGATAACATACAAAGAACATATATTTAGAACATATTTAAGAACATATTTATTTATTTTTAGTGCATCACGAAGGGATATTTGGTTTGCAGCCATTAAAAAGGGTTTGTTGCTGTTTTGTTTTACTTCTTTAGAAGTGATCTACACCCACTGAAGTTAATGGGAACTAGCAGAGGGCCTGAATGGTCAAAGAATTCAGACTAATTTAATTTTATTCATATGTCAAAGAGCCAAGTGACCCCCAAATTTGTATCTTGCATTGGTGAACAACACTAAATTAGTGCACCAGGGAAAAGCATATGCTGAGCAGAAGAATCTCTTGAGAATGGGCATTTGAGTGTATGCTGCAAGTTAAGAAATAGTAATTCTGCTTTTTTAGCTGCTTCAGATTTTTTTTTTGGTGTATAATGGCAATGGCAATTTCACAGGAGAAAGCATTTCTTTTGAAATGATATGACAATCTCTGCAAAATTAATCCCAGGAAGGTGTGAAATAACATTATAAGGTAGAAGTATGATTCATGGTAATTAGCTTTGTTGCAGTCATAAAATACTTTAAACACCAAGCATTTTTTCTTGCCGTGCTGAATGGTATAAGACTCAGGAAAAATCTGTTCTTGCACTCGAATGCTACTATGTATGAACAGCTGTTATTAATAAAATGATGGAAGTTTTTCAGCATTCACCTTTTATTTAATTACAAAACCTCTGATTAGCAAGAACGAAGAGCAGGAAAGCAGTACAAAACCAGGGAAGAATTAGAATGTAGGAATACTAGGAAGCCATGTATGTGGTGTTAGCATCAAAGAAGGAAACGTGCAGCAGGCTTTAAGTATTGTTAACTCTGCAAAGAAGTTAGATGCATTAACACTGGAGGGCACGAGTCTAAGAGATACCACAGTTTTAGAAGTTAAAAGTTTTGAAAGTTAGGGGGGGAGTTCCAGGAACAGCACAAACATTTTTTCAAGCTAAAGTAAAGATTAAATCTTAAATGTTCTTAAAGCACATTGTTCCCCCAATAAGTAATTTGGATACAGAGACTAAACTGAAGGGTGATTGTCTATGGATTCTTGTCCTTTGTGGGTTTTCAAAGGACAAATGGCATGGAATAATCAAACTACTTAATTTGCACACTATGTTTAGTGTTTAAGGGTACTGTAGAGTTTTATCCCAGAACCCTGTGCAGATGTAGTTGCCAACAGAAAAGTGCTGTTGTTGATTTCATTCTACATTTGAGAAGGTGGTGTGGCTATTCCAGAAATGAAAATAAAACCCACAAAACAAGATTCCTCCGTTATCGATCCATTCAGGCAGAATCATCCAGCAGACTACTGATATGAACAATACAGTTTAGGCAAGTCCCACCATGGTGGTTTCAGTTCGTCGTTCTGTGAGGAGGAGGTGGTGTGCAATATGTGCATAGCTTGAATAAAGCAACAGAACATGGGAAAGTTTCTGAAAGTGGAAACCCCTAGTGATTCAGTAAATTGAAAAAATAGAGGCTGTATCACTGTTGCCTTCACACATCTGAGCTCTGTATTGACACCTCCATCTTGGAGCTTTGTTGTTTGTAAGTTAGGTTGACCTGCTCTGTGTGTGGAAGAAGCATCTGTTAGGAATGGGACTAGACAGTTTTGTCTAGTGCTTGGGTCTGGGTCTCGTTTTGTCTCAGAGCAAATACGTGGATTAAATGTCTAGCCAGGGTCATGTCCTCATTATATCTATGCACCTTGTTTTGTATCTAGAAAAATGCCATGGTGGTCCTTGTCAAAATGCTTTAGGACTGAACAAGTCTGTTGAAGCAGGATTTGGTTTTCCCCAAGGGCAATTGTTGAAGAGGCAGTCAGCATTTAAAATACGTTATATTCTCTCCTCTGAAGAGATCAATGCAGTTAGGTCCCTAACTCTTCTGAAGTTAACTGAAAATACAGCTCTAATCTTGGTAAGTATCACCAAACGTGGATCAGAAGGTTTTGTGTTTTTTTTTTTTCTGAATGGGATTAGCTGCCTTTAAGTTAAATCCAAGGTAAGAGCTCAGGTTTACTATTCTGTAGGAATCTGGTGTAATTGGATGTGATGGAAACCCAACCTGTTAAAGATGCTTCCAGTAAACAGGAATCGAGAGTTTAGAAATTACTGGTTTAGTTATGATATAGCCATGAAATCAGCCAAAAGAAATCCTCTTCTTGATCATAGCTTTAGAAACTGAGGTACTATGTAGTGAACATGTCTTAGGTACGTTTTGAAATTCTCCATTAGGTAAAAATATTTTAGATTTCACAGTATTTGTTCTTATGACACAGAGTATACATTACTGCCTAGTCTTATTAGTATGTCTGTCACTGTGCCTGAGCTATATGCTCACTGGCTGCTAGCATACCACTTCTTGGTCCTTGGCTAGTTCATTGCTCTACCAGCTGCAAACTCAAAAGAAACAAGATAATCTTTGGCAAGAATCCTTGTACTGAATGAGAACATGTATGTAAGTTAAGGAAAGTTGCTTTTCTCTCCTTGTTCTATAAACCCATCACAAGAGAGTTTTTAACTCTTAAGTCTTCAGTGTAAACGTTAATTATCCTGCTCATATTAGAGAACATTGGAAAAGAAAGCTGAAATCTATTCCAGCCCACGTTTCTGGGTGAATAGAGTCAGCCAGAAAGTCAAACAGAAGGTTTCTGTAGCAGCAACTGCTAACTTATACGGCCAGAAAAACTCAAACTCATAGAAGTTGGGAAAGATGCCATCATTCCTTGTGCTTTTAGGAACTGATCAGGCTTGGGAAACTGAGGATCAAGTAAGGAACATCTATTTTACGCTGATACTGGATTTAGTAAGCACTGTATGTGCCACTTCATCTCATAGGCCAGAGCAGTAAAAGCAATGGAAATGAAATGC
Source organism: Balaeniceps rex (assembly GCA_013401315.1). Taxonomy (NCBI): domain Eukaryota; kingdom Metazoa; phylum Chordata; class Aves; order Pelecaniformes; family Balaenicipitidae; genus Balaeniceps; species Balaeniceps rex. The sequence goes on from VYZW01052797.1 coordinate 7,219, forward strand.
TGAAAAATAAAGGCATTGTTCATGTATCTTCAACAGGTTCTGATATAGCTATCCAGGTACGTAGATGATTTGATGTTTTTCTTTTTGGAGTGTGTTGTCTAGATGGTGTTGAAATCAACATTTATGTTGGTAGTGAAAACCTTTCAAAGGTGGTTTGCAAAAAGTAACAATTTAAAAAAAAACAAACCAAACCCCAAATCTCAAAATACTCCTTTGTAACAAGTGTAATTTACTTTAACTCAGTTGATCTTTTAGGAGAGAAAATATTGATTCTTATGGTAGTTCTCGCTTCTACTTTTTTTGTTTGTTTGTAAAAAGGAAATAATAGTAGCCTAGAAACTGAGACACTGTATGGTTGTGCTGGGGGAAAAAAGGCCCAAAGAATAAAACACATGGTCTTACACGTATATTTAAATAGCTCTGGTTAAATTCTCTTTTGCTCCTTTTCATTTCATGTTTGTGTGTTGATGGAACCTGACACTTAGAAGTATTTTCAAAAAGGGTGATAATCTTCATGCCAATTTAATCTCTCCTGTCCTGAGGCTGCCGGTTTTTATTAGTGGTGGTTATGATGTATGCTCCTGGTCATCATTAGCAATGGCAAGATCAGTAGCTTATCTCAGAGTGCAGGCCACCAAGCAGCTGTCTGACTGACTTTTGAACACTGCTGACATGGCCCATTATTGAGAGAGAGATTTAGAGATCAGAGTCCCTTTATCTCATTACCATTCCCCTAATCCATCAAGTCTCCTTTTAAGTGAATTTTTGTGGGGGATTTTCATCTGAGAAGTTATAGGTGTTGGACATCATGGCAAAAGGATTTAATGTAAATCCCCCATGAGAAACACTTCCAGTGTGGTTTTTTTAATCCTTCAAGATGGGGAGACATCTTTGGCAACGCTAAAACCCAAGCCAAAACTCAGGCTATAACTTATCCTTAGCCTTAAGGTCATGGAACAGATCCTCTTGGAAGATATGTCGAATCATATGGAAGACAGGAGGTGATTAGAGACCACCAACATGGCCTCACCAAGGACAAATTGTGCCTGACTGATCTAGTGGCCTTCTACGATGGAGTAACTGCATCAGTGGACAAAGGAAGAGCTATAGATGTCATCTATCTAGGCTTCTGTAAGGCCTTTGGTATGGTCCCCCACATCATTCTTACTGCTAAATTGTAGAGATATGGGTTTGATAGATGGACTGTTAGATGGATAAGGAATTGGCTTCATGGCTGCATCCAAAGCATTATGGTCAATGTCTCAATGTCCAAGTGGAAACAGGTAGTGGGTAGTGTCCCTCAAGGGATTGGACTGTTTAGTATCTTCATTATGAATAGACAGTGGGATTGAGTTGCACACTCAGCAGATTTCCAGATGACACCAAGCTGAGTGGTGCAGTTGGTATGCTTGAAGGAAGGGATGCTGTCCAGAGGGACCTTGGCAGGCTTGAAGAGTGGGCCGGTGTGAACCTCGTGAAGTCTGACATAGCCAAGTACAAGGTCCTGCACCTGGGTCAGGGCAGTCCCCAACGTCATTACAGACTGGGGGATGAATGGATTGGCAGCAGCCCAGTGGAGAAGGACTTCAGGGTACTCGTGGCTGAAAAATTGGACATGAGCTGGTGATGTGCACTTACAGTTGGCTTTCTGGGCTGCATCAAAAGAAGCATGGCCAGCAGGTGGAGGGAGGTGATTCTGCCCCTCTGCTCTGCTCTGGTGAGACCCCACCTGGAGTACTACGTCCCGCTCTGAGGCCCCCAACATATAAGAAAGACATGGACCTGTTGGAGTAGGTCCAGAGGAGGACCACAAAAATGATCAGAGAGCTCTCTGATCATAGCCTCTCCTATGAAGAAAGGCTCAGAGAGTTGCGGTTGTTCAGCCTGGAGAAGAGAAGGTTCTGGGGAGACCTTACTGCAGCCTTTCAGTATATAAATATATATAATATATATATATTATAAGAAAGATGGAGAGAGACTTTTCACTAGGGTCTGTACTGACAGGACAAGGGGCAATGGTTTTAAACTGAAAGAGGGCAGGTCTAGATTAGACATAAGGGAGAAATTTTTTATGATGAAGGTGGTGGGACACTGGAACAGGTTGCCCAGGGAAGCTGTGAATGCCTCATCCCTGGAAATGTTGAAGGTCGGGTTGGACAGGGCTCTGAGCAACCTGATCTATGAAAGATGTCCCTGCCCATGACACAGGGGGTAGACTGGATCATCTTTGAAGATCCCTTCCAGCCCAAAGTATTCTATGATTAGAGTGGTTTGGTAATAAAGTAATTTCCTGGAATTAAAGATGTTATACCTCTTCCCAACCTGACTGCTGGATGGAACAGTGCTTTATTTATTTACTTTTTCCTCTGAAAATGCACCTAAACATATTTCATTTTTCTGGGTGAGAAGAGAATGTTGAGAAGAAATAGTGTGAGATTTTTTTATTGTGGTGTTTCTTCATGGTCTCTGTTTATCTCAGCACTGAAACAGTAAATAAACTAAAGGAGATAAGAAACATTGATCTATGAAAAGATGGAATTCACTTAGATGATTGTTTCTCCTGGTTTAGCAGCTGATTTCACAGGAAGGCAGAATGGACAATTTAGGAGTAAATTTGCTTTCATCAAAATGTAAAATCGAGTATTTTCTACAAACAGGACTAAGATTCATTGGAACTACTGAATTTGAGTAAATTGACTAATATTATGTTTGATCTAACTGTGATGTTAACATCAGTAATATTTTACTTCTAAAGATGTCTTGGCTTGTGATCATTTAAGCTTGGGTTTTAATACCATCTGTGATCATAGGAATCTAGAAACATTCTTTGTCCAGAGTAAGTTTTGTTCTCTTGGGGTTTATTTACTTAATTCCATTAATTCTTTCTTCTTATCTGCAAGACACGATAATAATGAATTCTCATTCACTGTGGTTTTGTTCTGTGTTTGGCTGTACAACAGAGTAATACACTACTAATAGTTATTAAATCTAGTTAGGGTTAAGAACTAGACTTATGATAATCTCTGAAGATTTTAGCCTTTGAACCAAAACCAGATAAACAGCGTGAACAGAATTTGCTAATAGCTTAATTGTGGCTGTATTCCCAAGGCCAAATGCAAACCTCTGACATTGAACAGTGAAGTTTATATGTACGCCTTTAAGCTGTTTCCCTTGAAGAAATTTCTGACACAAGCATTCTCTGGGTAATGGCATTCTCATACCTGTATTTTTTTTTTTTTTAATTTACAACCATGTTAGTTTTGTTAGTGTGGTTTTCATTCAGTTATTCTCAGAAAATACTTTGGCTGAACCTTTTGATTTACAAAATCTTTTGATTTTGGTCTACAATTTCATGTAGTAAAATAAGGAGCATAGTATTTAAATTTTTACACTGCATTTTTTTGTCTGTGGAGTTTTCCCATTAAATTATATAAAAGCAGTAAAACAGGAGACAATATATGGCTTTTGTTGTTTAAAAAGGCAAAATAAGGTGTTCTTTTTATTGGTAATTATGCAACATTACTGTATATATGATTTGTCAAGCTGTTAGGGCACATTCTTATGTTAGAATAGCTTAAAAAAAGGAAACGAACACCATGACAGTGCTTTGTAATGCCTTTGCTTTATATTTTAGTTGTTTGTATCTCTGATGATATTTTCTGGAATAATCTGTAGCTGGAGAAACAGGGCATCACTTTCCGTGCCTGTGTGTTTTATCTGTCTAGTTTACATGAGACGAAGCTACTTTGACGTGCAATTCTCTAATACCTTCCCATTTCTTTGCAAGGTTTTTTATGTACAGAGAGCCAAAACTCTGGGAAGTGGTCAGAACAGAGCCATAAGCAAGACATGTTTATTTGTTGATTTAGTGTATGGGTTTTTTTTAAAAAACAATATTTCAACCTGCCAATCTAGACTGTAGTTTGGGTATAATGACATTAATTGTATATATCACTATGCTTAATAGCTCTCAGGCTTGCTCATGTGTTGTGTTGTTTTTGTTTGTTTGTTTGTTTGTTTTTTTTCCTTGGGTCTCTTTTTGGGGGGTGGGGTGGTTTTTTTTGAACCAAAATAGATGGCGGTTCCACAAAGTGCCAGCAACCTGTCTGATAACCTGTTTGTTTATTGTGGAATGTCTTTTCTGACATAAGATGAAGTATAAGAAATAAGTAACTACACTACTCATGGTTTAAATTCATCATCTTTTTGAAGAATACATTTATTAACAACTTCAAGGACAAAAAGAAAGTATTGCAGTATCACCTGTTTGTGCCTCTGTGTGGATGGTTCATAGTTCAATCCTAACTCTGTAACTGTAGGGTGGATTTTGTATTCTTTTAATCATTATCGTAGCTGTCTTTTGACTCCTTTCCAACTCTTCAACATCATTTCTGAAGTACAGACAATGAGAATTGAACACTGATGTGTATATACTTATTACAAGTACAGGAGTAAAATTTCTCTTCTGTTAGTTGGGATACCACTCTTGAGGTGTGTTCAAGGAGTGCAACAGCCTTCTCAGCCACGAGATTAAACTATTTGTGTTTCGATGACTATCTGCCGTAACTCAAATACTTGTCTAAGTAATTGCTTTTCAGGGTTGGTTCATTGTTTGACAAGCTTACATTTAACAGTATTCACATGCACGGTCTTTGCCTGTTTCTGGTTTACAGGTTATTCTAATTACTCTTCAGTATCCTACCCTCTTCTTAATTTACCCGTCCACAGCTTTTGTCACCTACAAGTACTGTCAGTAATAATTTTATGTTTTTATTCTATCTCATGGGTGAAGACACTGAAGTTTCTTACCCTGATCTTAATATCGCTGGGATTATGTTTGGAAGACAGCTGTCTGTTGATGACTTTTGCCTATGTAATTTAATACTTAGTGTTTAAACAACTGTTATTTAATGCATGCTATGTTGGTGTCCTGGTTTCAGCTGAGTTAGAGTTTCTTTTCTTCCTAGTAGCTAGCATAGTGCTGTGTTTTGGATTTAGCATGAGAAGAATGCTGATAACACACTGATGTTTTAGTTGTTGCTAAGTAATGCTTAGACTAGTCAAGGACTTTCTTTTTCAGCTTCCCATGCTCTGCCAGGTGCACAAGAAGTTGGGAGGGGGCACGGCCCAAGATAGTTGATCCAAATCGACCAAAGGGCTATTCCATACCATATGACGTCATGCTCAGTATATAAACCGAGGGGAGTTAGCCGGGGGGCAGCGATCGCTGCTCGGGGACTGGCTGGGTGTCGGTCGGCGGGTGGTGAGCGGTTGCATCACTTGTTTTCTTTTCCCTGGGTTTTGTTTGTCTCTCTCGTTCTCCTTTTCATTACAATTATTATTATTATTATTATCATTATTATTATTACTATTATTATTATTTTATTTCAATTATTAAACTGTTCTTATCTCAACCCGTGGGTTTTCTTACTCTTGCCCTTCCGATTCTCTCCCCCATCCCACCGGGGAGGGGGAGGGGGAGGGTGAGCGAGCGGCTGCGTGGTGCTTAGTTGCCGAGTGGGGCTAAACCACGACAGTTGGTTTGTTGTATGACACCAGATCAGTTGCTGAGCAGATGCCTAGTTCCTCAAAACCACTGACTTTGTGCAGCAGACCATCTGAAATGTTGTAACTGCATAGCTCTTGGTACACACTCTCTTTCCCTCACCCTTTCCCATCCGTTGGGGTTTTTTGGTGATATTTGAAGAGTTACAAGGCAGGATGACTTCCTAGCCAGTCCTTCTAAACTCTTTGGTAAGGGGTGTCTGGACCTGCCAAGTGACAATGTTCTAACTTTAGTAAATCCCCTGTAATGTTTATCTTCAGTGGGTGCTACAGTGGAAACTCTTTCATTGCCATTGCAGATGTGGTCTGCATTTCCCTAAAAACAAAATGGAAATATTTGCAAATGATGTATGGTTTTCCCATGTTAATAAATGTTAAGTGTTCTACCACAGCAGTTTAGTGAGGGACCAATATGGTTTTAAGTGGTTTAGGATGGAAAAAAAACCCAGCAAGGTCTCACGTGGAGCCCTGGAGTTCTTCATTTGACTCTTTCTATTAACAATTTGTGAAATTTCCCAAATTTTTGGCTTACCTATTCCAGTTTTCTCCTTTTAGCTCCCCTCCTATCCAGGCTGCTTTTATTATTTTTCATTTTTCTTTGTTTTGTAGAATTGAGGCTGTCTAGGCTATTTCATGTTCTGAAATGACTCCCAGTTGTTCTTGGTTTAAAACGAAATCTGGTTATTTACACGTGTAATTCTGTCAGCTTTTGCTAAAGTAGCTCTCATGAAACACAATGTACCTATAACATACCTCTACTACTGGTGTTGGACTTCTATTTACACACAGCAAATGGTATCGAGTCATAATGACATGCTCCCACAGTTACTTTTGACTGTAGTTCTGCCACATGTTCTTTTTCTTAAAAAGTACTTCTGTGTGGTGCTTTTCTAGTTTAGAAATTACAATTTACGTAAACTTGCAGAAATACAAAGGTAATTTGCTTGGGACCTTTAGCATCAGGTGCATAGCCCTGGGAGATTATACCTCCTTCCCTTTTCATTAAAATGTTTAAGGAGCCCAGCTTGGTTGTCTGTCACACTAGCTGTGTCTTAGTCATCTGTCTTAGCACCAGCTTTTGTGTTAATTTTTCTCTATTAAGATTGAAACAAAAAATATTAAAGATCACTGGCTGCAAGCCAATTCTGAAGTGTAAAAAAAGCTAATCAATGAATTTGTGTAAATCTTTGCTTCAGTTCTACCTCTCTCTTCCAATCTACATCTGTATATTAGCAATTCTTTGGGTGTATGGCCTAGGCCCCTAGAATGTTTGTACAAACAGCTTCATTTCTCCATTTAATTTGATTATTCATTTAATTGTAATCTTATTTTGATTTTTGTGCTAAATAAGTGCACTTCTCCCTCCCCTCCCCCCAGTTCCTTCACTTCCAATAGTGCAATGATACTCTGACCTCTCTGGCCAGCCTGCATTTCTGAATGTTTTTCCTCCTTTTCTGACAACGAAAACTGTCTAAACTCTGCAGCTCCATCTTCCACAGAAATCCAGTGACTAGTACCCCAAACAAAACTCTCTTTCATGTATTCTTTACCTGTCCAGGAGTTCACCTCTAGCTTGTTCTGTTTTCTTCTGGTACGGAACAGAAAGGTTGTTCAAAGTGGGTGTCAGGATAATAAGTGTGGGGTGTTTAGGTATTTATAATTTACAAGATTTGGAGTAATTTGTCTCATGGAGTGTACTTCAGGCACATGCACAATTTTGCTGTCATTATTTCTGTTAAATACAGTTGAGCAAGCCCCTTGATCTATTTGCGGGGACTTGCTTGCATCTGGATAGAGTGCACTGTAATGGAATGTTCCAGGACTTAACTGCAGCTGGCAGAGTCTGGGATGCTTACAGGATACCTTCTCCCACTTACCACCATCTAGCTTTCAGACTTTTGTGGACAGACTCAATCTTGCCAAGGTGGGGATTTGAGGCCCATTTGACTACTACTTAGTTGTGGGACTGTGTTGTTCTATGTAACTGTGGTGACCAGCAGGTTTTTGCATAATTTTCAGATATGCACTAACACTGCTGAAGCATGGTCAGGACTTGACTCTGCACTGCCACAGATGCAGCCTGAGCTCCTGTATGCCCTGGAAAAAAAGTTTCTTCATCTAGTAGAGCACTTAGACCTCTTCTCATTCTGCCTCGTGGGCAGTGAGTTTGAGGTTAGGCTTCCCAGTGCAAGAGAGGGAGGCATGGAGCTTCTGGAGACAGTCCAGCAAAAGGTGCCTAAGGTGATGAAAGGACTTGAGTATCTCTCCTGTGAGGAAAGGCTGAGAGAGCTGAGACTGTTCAGCCTGGAGAAGAGAAGGCTCAGGAAGGGTTCTTATCAACTTATATAAATGCCTGAAGGGAGGGTGCAAAGAGAACAGGGCCAGGCTCTTTTCAGTGGTGCCCTGTGACAAGGCGAGAGGCAGTGGGGACAAACTGAAACACAGGAGGTTCCCTCTGAACATTGGGAAACACTTTGTCACTGTGAGGGTGACAGCACTGGCACAGTTTGCCTAGGGAAGTTGTGGAGGTCTTATTCTTTAGAGATAAAAAAAGTATCAGGACATGATCCTGGGCAGCTTGTTGTAGGTGGCCCTGCTTGGGCAGGGGGTTGTACCAGATGACCTCCAGAGGTCCCTTCCAACCTCAACCATTCAGTGATTCTGTGAAATACAGTAATTGTGCCGTAACATTATCTTGCAGATATAGGTCAGCTGTGTCACGTTTACCAAGACCTTTAACTAGTGTGGGGGAATCCCATGAGATTCACATTTCACTATGCTGCCACTCACCAGTTGCTCATGAGCGTACAAAGAATTGTTTTGTAGACACTCCTGGGCCACTGTGACCATGTACCTGAGGGGGAGTTAGTGAAAACCTTAGTTCTGCAGTTCAGAGGTCTTCCAGTGGCAGCATGCCAGTATGCTTCTCGGGGAGTAGTTAGTTGCCTTTGCTGCTTAAGTCTGGTGGGGAAGACAGCAGGGTAGCTTGTTACCCTAGGTTGTGGGCTGTGTTGGGTAGTATAGGGCTGCCTTTCAGCTGATCCCTGAACATCTACAGGACAGAGGCAGACTGTAGCTTCAAGCAGTTGACTGTAGGCTAAGGGGCCTCCAGGCCTGATCCAGTGTCAGTACCCTCAGTGATGTCAGCATTATTATGCAAAGTAGGGCAGTTACGGTTTCAGGGATTTGGCAAATCATTATAAACTGAGTAGACACGGCAGGATTGAAACCCTCCAACTTGGGTACACACACTCTGGCAATGCCCTAACACCATGTGTGAAGTACATGCATAATGCTAGCTGTGCATGTAAGCCCAGACCAGTACCAAAACATCCTGGTAAGTGACAGGTGTGGTCATAAACTCAATTGTTTTGCCCAGTGCTTGGAGATGCCCTGTCTAGTGCCAGCAAATTCCTGTTGCACACGACAAATTACTTATAGATAACAAAAAAAAGTACCAGAAGGAAAAAATACTCTCTTCTCCTTCCCCCTCAACATGCATCAGAAACAGAAGTGTGCTGCAAAGTCAGGAGATTATTTGCAAAGATGAGGGTTAATCCTTACTGTGTATGTCCATGCAAGAAAGAGATGTAAAAGACGGCTGGCTCCCTACAAAGGTACTGTGCACCAGATATGTGTATTCTAAAATACATACAAATAACTTCTTAAAACAGCCAAGTGTCCAGTCGAGGTTACTCTGAGGTCAGGTGAAAAGGGTGGGGGGTGAGGAAGAAGTGCACAGACTGCTGGTCTGTAGCCCTGCCATGCTCAAGCCGAGTGCTAGAGTGGCAGAGCAGCTGGCTCCTGCCTTGGCTCCTGGCAGAGACCAAAGCTGGCAGGACTTTACTCTGGAGTAAGCGGATGCCTGCTAGAGGGGCTGGTGGCTTCTTTTAGGGGACTTGTGGGGATGGTGAGGAGGGACGCAGGCTTAGGTGCAGACAGGCACCCACTTGCTAAGCAACAGGTAGTCCTACTCCCACTACTTTACTGCTTGCTTTAGGAACCCCCCTTCTAGCTAGTGTTTGAAGGTAAGCCTGACTGATGTGGTGCACCATGTCTCCAGTGTCCCATCTCCAGTACCCTAAAGCATCTGCTGCCTCGGTGTCCACTGATGACTGTGATGTCTGGGAGAGTGAAGGGTGAGGTTGTGATGCACATCTTAGTTCCATCTGCGTTTGGTGTGCTACAGGGAAGAATGAAGGTATTGGTGTGTTCTTACAGTCATGCAGTTCAGTTTGGGAGAGATGGGACATTTGTCAGGCTGCACTGGAATGGGAACTTTGGCCCATCAGTAGGTCTCTCTCAATGTAATACTGCTGCTCAGTGCTCCTTTGGTAGCTAGGCAGTGAAATCCTTGAGGAGGGCTGGACCTCAGCAAGTGAGAGCCATCAGGTAGTCGTGCTTGGCTCTTTGCTGTTACTTTCTAAAAATGGACTTGTGTTTTCTCCTTTTTTCATAACCCTGTGTGGGTTTTTTGGTTTTGTTTTGTGGTTTGCTTTTTCTTTTAAGTAGTCTTCTGAGCCCTCAACCTGTAGAATTTCTTTGCATCTTGATGTGAAAAGGCAAATGATGGCAAGTTGTTTCCCAGGCTCTCCTTAGACGATTCCAGTAATGGCTATTAGTTGAGTCAGCTGTTTGGGTCTATACTATTTTCTTTCCTTTCTTTGTGAAAACCAATACATGAAAGGAAGGCAAAAGCCACTTGAATGCTGGTTATCTTTTTGTCTGTCCTTTCTTAGCAGCCTGCTTTAAATGTACTAATTGTACTAAAATGTACTAAGGCCTTAGCTTCCTACAAAGATTTGTCTTTCAGTCTTACCCCCCCACCTACCCTGCAGAATAAGGTATGTTAAAAACCAAAAAAACTCTAACCCCAGAAAACAAACCCCCTTCCCTGTTGTGGAATAGAAGTGAAGAAAACCTTGGAGCTTTTGGTGTGTGCTCTTCCTGCAGCCAGGTATGAGTGAGCTTTCCAGTGTATCTTGCTCTATGATGAAGTACCTTGGCATATCCTGGGTTGCCTTCATTGAGAAGACTGTAATGAGGAAGTCTAGAAATGTATTTTTATATTTAGGTTTGCAGTTGTAAATGAAGGTTTTACCTTCCTGCCATTCTCCCTTCTGATTCAATTGCCTTATTAATGAATTCCTGTTCACAGAGGGGGAAAACAATTCTCTCCCCAAGTTTTTTGAATTAGAAGTCAAGTCCCTGACCAATTGATAACGCAAACTCCAAAGTTTGTTGCTTTCACAATCATCTTGTTCTGAATTTCAGGCAGCCCTTTAAGTCCATCAGCAAGCAAGGTAGATTGTTTTTGTGATAATGCAGATTGTTGCAATTCTGTGTTGTGACATAAATGTCACCTAGGCGTATTTCCTCTCTTTCTTAAGCTAATGGCATCTTTGTAAGAATAAGTATTGTGAGCCTTCTTCTCTTCCCAGTAATCTCATTGTAATTATAGTTCTACGAGTTACATTTGAGAAGAATGCTGGAAAATGACACCGGGCTTTATTCCTGGATCAGTTAGTGAATCCACACGCACTATCATTTCTCAAACAAAATGATGATTCAGGCTGGTCTAGGTTTTGTTTTTTGTTTGTTTTTTTGTTTTTTTTTTTTTTTTTTTTTTAATTTGCTTTATAGTTTTTTTTGATGCTGTAAATTACCAGGGAATGACTGCATCTCGCCAACTTTGCTATTTTTCTGTGATGCACTTAAAATAATCATTACAATTTGGATCCTGCTGCATGATTCTGTTTCTAAATGATTAGGAGCTTGCCTTCAACTGAGGACTTGTGGATCATTATCTTACCTTCACACTATAGCTTTTCTATTTGGAAAAGTGTCATACTGAAATTAAATTTTCAAGTAGGGGAAGGAGAGAGGCAGGAGATGTCATAGATGATGCTGTTCCCCCTCCAGCGCGTCACCCAGTTTATAGACTGAGATGGAAAAGAGACTGGGGTACCAAAGGGGCAGGTTTTAGTTTACTTTGGACTGGAAATGCTTGCCTAGGAGTAGTAAGATTTTTGTGTCTTATCCAATACTCCACTAAGTGTCTGAACTAAGCTTCACATTTAACTATCTTGGGAACATCTTCTTGTTATAATTCCATAAAAAGTGACTATTTATAGAAGTTCCTTTTCATTCTTTTCTATCGCATACAGTCAGATACTGATATTTTTGGTGGTGCCAGTAGTTCATTTGTTCCAAAAAACGTTATTGTGAGATGTATTTGAATGTGCTGTTCTATTTGGTCTAAACTATGCAGTCGTACTGGTATTTGGAAGTAATTTTGACCAATATTTTTGAATGCGTATGTGAAAGATCCTGTCACTCTTTCCTCTAGATGTCTGTTTAAAGGCACTGAAATTCAGTAATTTATTTGCAGTACATCTAGCTTCTTTAGTTATTGGCTTCTCACACTGCAGCTCTCAGCAGGCTTGCACACCCTACTGCATGCGTTCATCCTCATCATGCTACACTGTGTAGGTGAAGAATCTGTTCAGAGAGATTACAGGATTCTAGAGAGAACTGGTTCCTCCACCACAAAGCACTTCAGTGCCTAACTTACTTGCCCATTGACCTGATTTAGAAGCCCAGGCAGGTGAGTAAGTGCATGTGTAAATGGTCAGAACTGGCAGGATCAGAAGCTGAGACTACCTATTGATGGAGGTTGAGAATGTGATCGGTTTTGTTCTGTTTATATGATGATGATTCCGNTCTGTTTATCTGATGATGCTTCCGGCTTTTCAACAGATGGAGGGAAGATACGTGGCAGTATATGCTGACAGTGAGTTATCTTTCTTGAGAGGTTGAAGTTGGGAATTTGAACTGAATTAGCCAAACAAGAGAAATTAATTAAAAGTTTTTCCATGTCCCCCATGACTTTGCTAAACAGTGAGCTGTTTTAAGCAGAAGGGGTTATTTCCTCTTCTGGTTGTATTGTGAAGCAGAGAAAATGTCCTCACACTTTATGCCAGGCTTGTCAGATGAGCTCCTCTGGGAGGTAAGGAGATGTTTAGTTTACAGACTCCATCGGCACTTACAAACTGTGGCAACCACTCCTTGGTTTTGCCAACAGCAGGGTGCTTTTGAGTAAGTCGGAAGCAAAATCCTAAACAGCTAGGAAACTTAAATGTCAGAAACTGAGGAAGTACAGATTTTGCTCAGTAGAAATATAGAGCAGCAGACCACAGATGTAAAGTCTTTGCACTTGTGGAGTTGGGCCTAAATTCCAAGTCATTCTTTCTTTTCCTGTTGATGTGAGGGGAACATGTCTCACAGCCATCCACAAAAGCCCCACTGAGGATGATCAGTGAAATTCCCACAAAGAGCAGTGGAGTACGTATTGGTAGGCTGAGTCAAAGCCATAGTTCAGAGCCTTAGTTTCCAGGTAGGTATGTTCTCATTGCATACCTAACGGATGAGCTTTTGTAATAGCATGTGCATTGCCCTGTCATCTTCTGCCTCAGCTTCAGGAGTCCACAAGTTCAAATTCTCAATAGACTATGGTTGTACTGCCAAGCGTGACAGGTAAGGAACACTGGAAGCTTAAATACAGTGCCAAAACGATACATGAAAGATAGTAACTAACAAAATGGCTGTCTCAAAAGTAAATATCCATAAATTCCTTACATTATCTTTGGTTCTGTTAAGCAAGAATAAATAAGTAAGAGATGCACAAAAACAGTGGCAGGNTTCCCACAAAGAGCAGTGGAGTACGTATTGGTAGGCTGAGTCAAAGCCATAGTTCAGAGCCTTAGTTTCCAGGTAGGTATGTTCTCATTGCATACCTAACGGATGAGCTTTTGTAATAGCATGTGCATTGCCCTGTCATCTTCTGCCTCAGCTTCAGGAGTCCACAAGTTCAAATTCTCAATAGACTATGGTTGTACTGCCAAGCGTGACAGGTAAGGAACACTGGAAGCTTAAATACAGTGCCAAAACGATACATGAAAGATAGTAACTAACAAAATGGCTGTCTCAAAAGTAAATATCCATAAATTCCTTACATTATCTTTGGTTCTGTTAAGCAAGAATAAATAAGTAAGAGATGCACAAAAACAGTGGCAGGGACTTGTTTCTTCTATTGTGTGTAGCAATGACATTGAGGATTCAGTTAATTTTTCATGGGGTTTTTTTGGATCCTGATTGATAAATATTGAATTACCTTTTAAGGCCTAGAAAAGCTTTTACTATTAAGAAGTTGCCTGCCTTTTTATACAGAACAGCATCCTGACTAAAATCAATGCATGTACTTTGAGTGGGCATGTCAGATTGTTATTAACTTTTATGAAATAAACCTGCTATGATCAGAGTGGCTTATTCAACTGGAGCAAAGTTGTACTGTAGAGGAACCAAGGAGGTTTCGGATTGAGTCTTGTTTTAATTTTTTTGAATGATAACAGCACAAGAGGATTTGTAATAAGAGGGAATAGTTCTGTAGCACTGCACATTTTCAGAGTGCTGCACACCCACTAACTAATCAGTCACTCTGTCACCTCCACGAGGGACGAAGTAGTTTATTATTATTATCCCCATGATTGTAGGTGGGGGAGTGGAGACAAAGGCTATGTCTAAGACAGCAAATAGTGTGAATGGGAGAGTGGGTCTGTAGGGCAAAACAGTGGGTGCTGAGAACCTGATGACCAAGTTCCAGGGTTTTTTTTTCTTTAAACCAGGTCTAGTCTGATCCCAGGGACTAAACGCCTGGTTGTGGCTAGAATGCCTTAACTTCTGTTTTTGCTGGTTTCATTCTAAAGGAATCCAGCTTCTCACTTGGAGACATGTTGATGATCATGATGGAAAGCACAGTGAGCAAGGGAGATGAGAAGGTTAATTTCAAAAGCGTCGTCCTTAACCTAGCTTAAAGGCTAGTGTATGTCTACCCAGAGGGATGCTCTGGTGAATGGTTTCAGGTGGGAGTTTCACCATGTCTACAGGTTAGTTGTTTAGTCTGGAGAAAACAAGGCTGAGGGGAGGAGTCCTTACTGCTCTCTACAACTACCTG
>VYZW01052797.1:23584-39278 GCA_013401315.1 Balaeniceps rex
TAATGAACTGCTGCTGCAGCATGAAAATACCCAGTGCTATAGGTGCCTCAGACAGGATATCTCTGATTTGACATAGAAATGAGCTCATTACAATGTATCAGTGTGTTACCTACTTAGGTTCGTTGGTACTGAGGTTCTACTGAGATTCCAGCTGGGATGGTTAAACCATTTGCTCTTCTGCAGAGTGGTGGGTTGGTAGGTTTTACAACACTTTGCACAAGGTTATTTGTTGCATAACATAGTGCAATAAATAAAGATGGGAAACTGATACAAANNNGAAACAAAGATTATGTTTGACAAAACCTACTTACCGAGTCAAAAAAGGTGCCAGAAGTAGAACATATTACCTGGATCCTAGTACAGTTCCTTTTCTAGCAAGCCTTTGTGGTTCACAAATCAAAGAAAATTTATGGGTGATTTGCAGGCTTGGTGCTTCATCCTAGCTCCAAGCTGCACAGTCCCTGGCTACAACAAAGCTCCAGGGCATCTCCTTCCCTACATACTTGATCGAGATGGCATTTCCCAGCATGAGACACACATTACTGTTTAGTAGTCCACAAGCAAAAACTTAGGAAGCCACTGTCCCTTCTGCTTACTTTAACCTGTAGAGCTTCAGCAGTGGTCAGTATTTGTACTCATTTGTTATGCTTATTCAGAATATGAGCGCATTTCACAGTGGTATGATTCACCCCGGGATTATGTCTGTAAAAGGCCCTTGGGTGAAGGCCAGCACCACGAAGAAATCTCGTATTTTCTCATTGGTAATTCATGATGTTTCTGCCTGGAATAGCCCAAAGCGAACATAGTTTAGAACAGTTCAGTGTGTGCTGAGTATAATTTTGTCCTTTTCAAAGTGTAGGTACTTCAACATGTTAGGGCATAATTAATCTGGACTCTTGCAGAGGCAGCCCAGGAATAATCAGTGGGCCAGTTAATTGTCATGCAGGTGACTGCAGCTCATGAATGTTCATTCTTACAGGTCCCACTCACATGTTCAGAGTAAAAGTAGTGTACACACATACTGTAGTCACTGTGTACATGCTTAGTAAAGTCAGTGCTTTCTGGGAGCTCTAGGCTTACTGCATGCATGCCAGCAGTGTGGTTGCATTGTGGTTGTGCAGAAAGCCCAGACATTTTATAAATTTGTCAGGCATGTAGGCTGTACACAGACCTGGTAAATGACAGCCTCTGGAAAGTTCCGCCTTTGCTGCTTATTTGCTAGAGGTCCTTCCCTGCAGTAGAGAAATGCCATGGCCAGCAACCCTATACTACCAGATAGTAGATGGCCTTCCAACATAATGTTTGTTTTCTGTTCGTCTACAGAAATGGGGATGGTTGCATTTCAGTCTTGCTAATTCAGGAAATAACCTGTGCAAGGGAAGAGGAGAATCTAAGACACTAATCTTAGGCTTTAGACCACAGGGCTATAAAAATGTAGAACTTTTTTTGAGTTTCACATATCTTACAAAGTTAATCAAATACTAGATTGCCTGCAGTCGTCTATTGTTCAAGAGACAAAGTGTTTGTGTAATTGGAAGCTGGTATACAGTATAGAGTACAAATCACTGCATCTGTACTTATGTTGTCCCAGACTGTTGTCACAGCATCTGTGTTTTACTGAAGACAGCCAGTACACTTTCGAGTGGAGGGTATATGGTCGAAAGAGAGTATGTGTGGTCGTGGAGCACCAGTAAGCAGAGTTTTAAATAAATCGAAATGGCACTGTGTGAATATTTAGTTTGGATGGAGTAGCTTGTCTGCACAGAGACTATTCTTGATGCTGACTTCTGTTTTTGAAAAATCATAAAGATGCAAAGCAACAATGTAGGTAACATTTTATTAACTGTGATTTGAAATGGAGAGCTCATGTAGAAGACTGTTGTGTGGATTTTTTTTTTAAATATCAGTAAAATCTAGCATGTGGCTGAAACTTCTAGGGAAAAAAACAAAACAAAACAAGAAAAACAGCCTTGAAATTGGTTCTAATTGATACTTACTTATTGGTTAAGTACCAATAGCCTTTAAAAGTAATGCAGGAAAATGTCATTGATACCTGTTCTTTTTGGTTGTTTAGAAATAAGTAAACAGTTTCCTGTAATGAAAATTAACAATAACATAAACACATTGGTGAGGAACTGTTCTGAGGACTGGTAAATCACATACAACAGGTGTAACCACCCTGGGCTCAAATGTGTTCTCATTCTGGTAAATGTGTGTTTCACCTCTGCATTGAGAAGGAGTAGGATCATGGCCTATACACCTAGTTTTGTGATGTAACGAAATACCTTGCAAAGAATTGTTTCTCAAAGAGCAGTTAAAAGGCATTAGAACAGGTTATTAATAAACTTGTGACAATAGAGCTGCACTAGAGTAAATGTAGGGTATTAGTGGAAGATGAAGTGTTCTGCTGCTTTCATTTGATAGTTTAGTTTAAAAATGTAGTGGTTACTAGAGAATTATAGAGTGAAGTCTTTAAATAAATTTATCTGCATTTCGTAGTATGCTATAACATAAATGAAGTCACTTTTTAGGACAGTGGTTTAACATGTTTAATCTTCTCATTAACTACTGAGTCCAGCATGATTTACTGAAATAAGAGGACTAGTAAATTAGTTTGATAAAGCTTGACATTTGCACATAACTGAAGCTACCCGTGCAAAAAACACTATGGAGCAGCTGATGTGTAGTAACTGCTCACACCATGGTAACTCTGTTCTTGGACTCCTCTCTCCCGTGTTAAAAACTATTTAGGTACTTAGGTTACTAAGTGATGGGCAGAGAATTTATGAAAGCATCTAATGCTCCTTATTCCTTATTTTTCAAGAATGCCTCTAAAATGATTAAAATACACATTGCAGTATACTCTCTTTATGTCTACTCTCAGTTTTTTACCCTCATGTGTATTAATAGGGCCATAGTTTGCGGTAATCTGTTGGGACTACTTAAAGAGTAGGGATGGCAGAATAAAATCCTTAATAAGGATCACAGAAAAAAGGGGTTTATGATTAACCTTTCCTGAGGTCATTATCACTTGCTTTAATTTCTTTTTCCAAACTGTTCTGAGACTTAATTTTTTTGAAGTGTGACTATGTCTTTTCTTTACTACTGATATCAGTGAAATCAGTATAGGAGGAGATAACAATTAAAAGTTTTGTGGGTTTTTTTTTTGTTTGGGGTTTTTTTTTTTTTTGGTTTTTTTTTTTTTTTTTTTTTTGTTTGGGGTTTTTTTTTTGTTTGGGTTTTTTTTTTTTGTTTGGGGTTTTTTTTTTGTTTGTTTTTTGGTTCCTGAAAATGTCCTGAACATACCTTGGGTCTGCTTAGCTGCAGCAAGGTTTACAATTTATTGTAGTTCTGGTAGTGGAATGTTAGGATTTTGACCCTAAGCTGCACAGTGTAAAAATCCATATTTTTATGCAAATACACCATGAGTTTTCTCTTGCAAACTCAGATTGCAGAAATAACTTTTCACTCAAGACTCAGAAGTTTATCTTTTCAGGATTTTCACATTTTGGAAGTTTCTTATTAAAGTGTAGGAAACTCACTTTCTGACTTTCCAAGTTATTTTGTTTGGGGAAAAAAAAGTACTTGGCAG
Organism: Balaeniceps rex; assembly: GCA_013401315.1. Lineage (NCBI taxonomy): Eukaryota > Metazoa > Chordata > Aves > Pelecaniformes > Balaenicipitidae > Balaeniceps > Balaeniceps rex. Next base: position 27,177 of record VYZW01052797.1, read on the forward strand.
GTTAAAGTAAAGCTATATGATGCCTGACAGAAGTGCTAGTCTCTGAAAACTTGTGCAGAAGCCTTTAAAATGTGTTTTTTCTTCATCTTTAGAAAACAGATAGAACTGTGAGGTACAGAAAGCTGTGAAGGTGTCATGAGAAAGCTGATCTCAGATGACAATCAAAAAGGATGGATATTTATCTGAATAGAAACATTCATTTTAAATTTTATATCAGGGAGTAACACAGGACATCTGGGATTCACTCATCTGTTGTCTTCTTTTAGCACATTTCTACAGTTTTATTGTTTGTCTGCCACAGTGAGAAAGTAGTCTTTAACTGCATAGTCCGGTCAACTAAGTTGCTTTGCCAGAGTTGACAAACCTACTGTTGTTTACTAAATAACACTTTTCCTGAACAGCTACAAATTGAAGACTATCCCCAAAACACTTCAGTTGTCTTTTATGAGACCATTCCCATGCACCAGGCATTAGAGGACCAGCCTCTGGCCATAAATGCCAGAATGCGTACACGTTTTTGTAGATCATGTTAAAAGAGAAAATGAACTGCAGCTTCTTCATGGCAAACATTTTTGAGGAGGTAACTGCTAATTAGCATGAGGTGTTGATTATAGTGGATGTGCACACATGATTCACAGCTTCCATGTACTTACCTGGGAGGGTACAAGTGGTTAATTTTTTACTAATGTGCTAAGGCTTCCAGTGGTGTTCGGGTCTGTAGGGCAACAGTGTTGGAGCAGCTGGGCTTTTTCTTCCATTTCTTCTATGACAGATGAGACAGCTGGGCTCAGCGAAGTGTCCCAAAAGCTGGCAGCTCTCCAAAGGAAAAAGGAGGATAGTTCAGAACTACCTGGCTATCGCGTCGTCTTCTGCTTCCCATCCCTCTTGAAAACAAAAATGCTGTGAAGTGTGGAATAGGGTTGGCCATCACTGCTGGTGAGAGTGACATCCTAATCCTTTTTGAGTCACCTCTCCCTCACCAGTGTGGTGGCAGCCATGTTGCTCATGCTTGAAGGCTTGGGAGAGACCTTAAAACGCACCAGAAATAAATTCTGCACCATGAGCTTCATAGGGAACTGTCTTGCCTGCTTATGGTCTGTGAGTGGAAGAGGGGCTCCTTCCTTGTATTCCCTCACCAAGGCCCAAGCTGTGCCTGTGCTGGGAGGAGCTGGCTGGCAGCTCGCACCGTGGTGTTGCAGGCAGAGGTGGTTTCTTCCGCACGCAGCTCTCCTCTCCTGGCTTGCATGGTGCAGAGATCTGCAGGGAGAGGTTGGACAGCTGCTGGTGGGTTCATGAGAAAGTCCTGTCTGAAGGGCATGCACAGTCACTGGTGGCGACACCTCTGCCTTTGGTGGTGATTTTGCAAATTCTGCAGAATGATGTCGAAAGCCGTATGGAAGGGTCTGTTGGTCAGAAATTGTGAAGTTAGTGGAGGAAACATTGTTTGTCTTAATACTTTTCCTTGTGCTGAAAAATGTTAGCATTTTCAGCACGTGTACTCTCCATAAAACAAACTTCTGCTACACAGGGTTGAAGGCCTTTAGGGCAATAGTGGTGTTATGATGGTGCTTTATACATCAAAAAGATCTAGGCTATTTTTTAATCATTGTAAGCTATTATCTGTAATTTATTTATTTATTTCTTTTTTCTTCCTTCCTTCCTCCTAAAGCAAACCTGAGAATGAAGAAAACATTTTTAAAAACTTATGTTGCATTTCCCAGAGTTTTTCACATTTTCAGACAGTCCAATCCTATATAAAAGGGAATTAGAAACCACAGTTTATCAAAAAAGTCTTTTAATTTTTAACTTGAAAGTTGACAGAATTTCAGATCAGACGTTTCCTCTGCGCATTCACACACAGGGGCATCCTCATAGTTGCAGGCCTGGTGTAACTTTAAGCTAGTTTTTTTTCTTTGTTACTGTGGTTTTACTGCAAGGGTATAAAAAGAGTGATGGAACAGTAGAAGTAAATACGGAGGTGCCAAATATAATCACCTTTCAGCATCATGCCATTGTGGTTGTTGGAAGTAAATCCTTGTTTAGCTTTGGACGGTTAACTCTGTGGTTTGTGCTGACAGCTGGATGTGCGCTTGGTTGTTCGGTTGGGGTTTTTTTAGCTGAACTGAAATTATAATACAAAAAATTTATAAAGAATGCTGACTTGTGTGGATAACATTTTAATAGCCTGAAACGTAAACTAAAAATTTGGACTGGAACACTTTTCATTTGACTATTGTGCAAAGGAATGGCGTGTTAAATAAATGTTTACTTCCTGGAAGTAAAAGTTTCCTCTAGAAAGAAAAAAAAAAAAACAAACAAAAAACCAAAAAACCCAACAAAAAACAGCTAACAGAAACTAGAAGTGTCTCCCCTGCACCTTGCCCCTGTGTGAGCTGCAATTGCGTTCTGGTTCTTTGCCCTGACAGTTAAATTTGTATGTATTCTGGTGTACAAAATCAGAATAGGAACAGATTGTCAGTGTAAGTTTTTGAGTATCTTGCTCCGTAGCACTGAAAATGGCTAGAAATCAGTGTAATCTCTCTGAAACTAGACACAAGTAGCTAGGGAAAAGCAGAATTATGTGAATGCCCATAAAACAAAAACCCAGCACCACAGAAAACTTCATTACCCAGGGACTTAAGTGAATTTAGAACTTTCTCTCAGATGCAGAGGTAGACTGGGATTTATAATGCCAATAACTTATATGCCAATGAACAACATGTGCACGTTCGTTAAACAGGAAGCCACATGTCATTTCAGGCAAGGTCAGAGCTATGAAGAGACTCCAGGAGAGAAAGGAGGTGGCTTTTTCTAAGGTACATAGCCGGTAGTACCTGTTATTGGCTAGCATTGATCTTGTTTGAGTAAGACAGCAGCTGTAACTCAAAACACATCTAGTTCATGCATTTCTTAAGATTTCTTCTAATACTGTAGAAGTATCCAGCAAACGGATGTTTTTTCTGAGAGGCAGCAAGGCACATTGCTTATCCACAATTTCCATTGTGTTCTGATTGATATTATGTTTTTTATTACCTTTATAAATAGAAAGCACTTACTTATTAATCTAGCCATTCTTGGTTGATATTTCCTCTGTGTGTGTGTGTAAAGTAAATAAAAATGCAAAAAAGATTCTAAAAACTTTCAGAGGAGGTAATAATCTGGTATATACAAGGTTACATAATCCGGTCTAAATAAATATGTACCCTCGGCCTATAACAAAGTAATTATAAAGATGATCAGCAATTTCTCTTGAAGAGAACGCAGGAGTCCTGAAGCTGTCAGTTTTGACTTGTCTGAGATGCAGCTGGAAACTGTTTTGCTTTGAGCTGATGAAGTAGCTGAGCTGAGCAGGTCAGTGGCTTTGGAGCTGGGCTCAAACTGGTCTGCCTGAAGCAGCATGAACGGTGCGAGCCGTCGGTGCAACAGCGTGGTGCTCCACTGTGCTGCCTCCTGACTTCTCTGCTGGAGAAGCAGAAAAATGTTACTCTCTTCAGCCATAGGAAAGCGATGCTTTAAGTGGCATGGCATGCTAGTACACTGTGCTGTTAGAAATGCAAATGCAAAATGATGTGACTAGATGCTTTGACTGGTAAAACCTGCCTGCTTGTCCCTGGTATCTTCTCGTATCATGTTCTTAGTGACCCAGTAGTAGCTTTCATCCTTCACTTCCCCCAAGCTTAAAACTTTTCAACTTTTCAGTTATTTTCATGAGCAAATGCTGCATCTGAAAAGAACATTGCATTTCTGTAATCATGTACTTGGCATGAAAATACCTACATGGTGTAGCGTATAAGGCTAGCAAGGATGTCCTCTCAGAACTTAGCTATTCAATTTACTTTCTATTTTTTTTCTTAATAAAAACCAGGGAACTTTTTTTTTTTTGTGGAGACTCTAATTATAATTTTTTTAATTATAAAGTTGTTCTTTGGCAATACTACCCTTGACCTGATTTCTTAAACTCAGAGAGTGCCAGTGGTATATTTGTGTCTATGGAGTCTTCAACACTCTGTGTGTGTGTGTGCATGCACGTGAAAGTATGCGCATAGGTATATTTACATTAAAATAAGCAAGGAGCATGATTAAAACATGAACTTTTTCAATCTTTCTTTTATTAATATTATTCAAATCTTGTTAGATTTGAAATGGTTGAAATTAGACCTGGGCTGCGTTTCCTGAGATATGTTAATATAGCAGTTGAGTTGCTCGTGTCCAGCTGAGGGGCCCTCGTCCCCTCTCCTTGCAGGGGGAAAAGGTGTGAAGAGGGGCTAGCTTCATTTTGGAGGAGCCGCTTAATTAGCTTATGGCTCCTTGCAATGGCTGAGAAGACATAAATTGCAAGAGGACGGCAAAAAATAAATAGCTAGTGACTCTCTCCAGGGGAAGCAGCAGTTAAAAAGCGCTCTCAAGTTAAGGACGATCTGCCATAAGCTGCAGGAAATGTGCCACAATATCTGGAACTGTGCTTCCCTTGGGGTGGATTTATAATGCTCTCAGCCTTGGAGCCAGGCTGGGTTTTGCTCTGGGGGGGGGTGGGGTGTGTGTGTATGCACGCACCCATGCCCATGTGTGTGTGTGCTGAGACACACACAAAGCTGTGAGCTACACTGTAAATGTAGTAACAAGGGGAACACAAATCCAACACTTGAACCTCTCAGGTTATTTGAGGGATGAAAATAAAAAGGGAGTAGTGTCTTTTTATTGTATTGCTGCCATGCCAGAGCTCCTTATCATGGGCTTTCAGCCCTGCTGGGCTCCCTGTGTATCCTGGGGCAGAAGGGATGAAGGAACACTGCATGTTGTAAGGGACAGGTCTTTCGGGGACAGAGCTTCTCTCGGCATTGTTTAATATCCTCTGAGAAACTTTCACGTTGAAGGTGGCTGTCAGGAGGAACAGCCCTGGGCTTTGCGCAGCCCTGCGTGGCCATGGGGCGAAGGCTGGGCAGGAGGAACACTTCCCAGGCCTTCTCATGGCTGCTGATGCGAAAGTGGTATCCGTGTTGGCCTTGCCCTTCCACCCCACAACCCACCTCCCTTTTGCTCCCCCAGCAGCAGTTATGTCTGCTGAAGCTCCCTGCCCTGTTCTGTTTTCTAGTAGGATGTTTGTTCTTTATAAAACGTCTAAACCACTCCCAAACCATCCCCTGCCAAGTTTAATGCTGTGATCGGCTGTAATGACATTGAGGCTAGCCCCAGACAGGAGTAGCTGGGGTGGTGGTGCGTGGGAGTGAGATGGATGCTCGTTCAAGGAGTGGGTATGAGTGGGCCTGAAACTGGGTGGGTGGGTGTGTGTTTGGGTTGCCACCACCTCTTCAGTCTCCCTGGGGAAGGAGGAGGAGTGTGGAGGCATCCCCTTCATGCTGGCATGCGGGAAAAGGGTTAAATATGAGGCAAAAATATTTGCTGTAAGACTTCATGTTTAGCTTACACCATTAAGACAGTATTGCCTTTATGGTGCTCTCAAGATGGGTTTTCTTTGGAAACCAGGGAAGATGTGCAATGTGTAATACACGTTGTAAGGTATATATTTTAAAAATCATGCATTACCCCGGTAGATTCCTCACTGCAGTCAGCACAGAGCTTTGCTTGCAAGATCCTGCACTTTGTTTGGGCTTGCTTGTTTGTAGTTGGACTGAAGCAAGAATTACTTAATCATTTTAGTGCTGGGGTATATTTGAGGCTTGACAACATCCTTCTGTCTCAGGTGTAGTGGTGGCTGAGTGAATGGACCAGGGAAGCTGTCCAACAGGTATCTGCATACCGACATTTAATATGTAGTTCTGTTATGTTTCTAATGTAAGTTTGATAATGATGCTAGTAAGTTGACTCTTGTCTAATTACGTGTTCAGAAACAGCTGTCATGTTACCGTCTTAGTACAGAGGACGTAGAGCGCTCTGAAGCATGAACAGCAAAAAAGCACGAGCAGAAGAGGCCAAGGGGACAGCTTGAGTGCCTTCCTCAGGAGTACATAACCTAACACAGTGAGACCTCAAACAGCTTCGTGGAAAAAATATTCTTAACTCTATCTGTTAGAAGAACTGGCACAATTTGCTTTTCTTTTTTACTTTTTAATCATCTAAATCCATGTGAAAATATTCTTTCTTTGGCATAAATGAAGGACATATAAGAAGGCTGAAAAGCAAAGGGGTTTTTTGTTCGTTTGGTTGGTCTGTCCCATCCCCCTCCCCCCCCCCCAAAGGAGTGTTACATGATATGTAGACTAAAGCCCAGAATTCGAGTGAGTATCTTTTCTGGAGGCAGTGGTCAACCATTTTTCAGGAAAAAAATGTACCAAAAGCACTGGCTGTTCTTAGTCTTTAATGTAAGATAGTGATATTTAGTAATATCAGAAATACTGTTTGACATAAATACTACATCGAAGGAGAAGTGCTGCTATTCCTATGACTTTTGTTTTCAATAAAGATACACTTATACTAGTTTTGGTATAGAAAAACAATTCATTTTGAAGTATTTTCACATTCTAAGAAACAAAATGCTCTGCTGTATCCTTTCAGCTCCTGGATGGAGCCCTTTTGTATAAGTGGTAGGTCAAAAGTTTATGTCAGGCTCTCAAAATGGAGCTCACAAACATAAAATAGGCTAAATAGTATTTAAAAAAACCCAACCTTCGGAAAGTGTGTTTTCATGCTTTTGCAATTATTTGTTGTTAACGTAGTGTTAAAAATTAAGAAATTACATAATGTACTCTTTTTTTATCGGCACTTCTGATGGACACAAATGCACATGAGGTATACTCTCCAGGTATTACAGTACTTTAAAACATAAATTAGAAAATAGATCACAAAAATTCTAACTACACCTAATGAAAGCAGAACATGAAAAGTATAAGGCTTTGTGTGCGTAGTAAATACATCTATTGTTTTGTAGATATGTTCTTGTACATGATAGTTATGTTTGATAATAGAAAATGTCAAGAGATCCAGATTCTCCTTTTTCAGTTATAATGATGGCAATTTCATTCGGGTAGAAGAATGTTAGCCTATGGGGGGGAACCAACAAAAAACTCTGTTGCTGTATCTTAGACACGAAGATCACTTTTTCTAAAGACGTAGGTATTTTTTTAAAGTAGCAAAGGTATCTTATTCCCTCCCATGATAAAAGTAAAGGAAAAATATTATGATTTTGAATGCTAACAGTATTTGTCCTTGCTTTTGATTAATTAAAGAATAGTGGTTTACACTATCCCTGAAATGGTGTCCCTCCAGAGTTGCTAGGAATACGAATTATGTCTGTCTGTTCATAATCCCTCTGAGTAACAGCGAATGAAAGAGACTTGAAAGGAATTTAAACAATGAACTTCCTCGTATGAAGTACTCAAAGCCTTCTGAAACATCAATTTGAAGAGTAGATGCTATTATTTCATTCTACAAATGTATGTAACAATAGAAAATGCAGCACTAATAAAATACATAATTACAGATTTTTATAATACATTGATAATGTCTAAATTATTTCCCATCAAGCCATCTTGATGCTTTTGATAATATCATTTTGTAATAAGCCTTAAGTCAATCACATGGTGATTTCTTTCTCCACCCCCCCCTTTAAGAAAATCTTACTTGAGATATTGAGTATTAACCAAATTCTAAACTTTCTTTTTAAACATGGTTGCATTTTTTTCCCAACTTTACTTAATGGCAAGAGTACTTCCTTTCTGCCTACATTTTATATGTCTTCCTTAAAAAAGTTTAGAGCTAACGCAAGCCTTGTCCTGCGATGTAGGAAACTAAGGTCTCATACTGAAATTCAGCTCCTGGAGACCTGCAGGACATGTAGGTTTATATGGTCTGTAGCAACCCCCAGCATTTTCAGTCCAATTTATGTGCTCAGGTGAATGACCATAGGTGGAACATATGGTCAGAAGAAGTTTAACCTGAATCCCAGTCTTTATCCAAATAGTGGTTAATTTTCACAGGAAATCAGGTGGTGGTCAGCATATTACTACTGTTTTCTATTAATAAATAGCTTACAAAACCCATAGATGTTGGCTTATAGGTAGTTGTGTATGGTACTGATCTCCTCAAAGAAGATATATATTAAAATAATAAGAGAAAATAAAAGGTTGGGTGAGGAGGGTATTGGTTTCTTTACCTGGATTTTTAGATCAGGCTTGTCACTTAGGTGAAAACCAATCATCTTTGGGAACAGTGATCAACTCTTACACATTCGTGCCTTGGAGTTGACTTAAGCGAGTCTGCTTTCCAGTGCTATATTCTGCCCTCAGATGTGGGTATAACCCATTTAAAATTAATTACGCACAAGTTTCTAAAGACAGGTTTGGCCTTTCCTCTGTGCAAGGAAGGTAAGAATTTGCATTGCGCTGTCTTTCACTAATGCTGGTGTTTGCTTCTGGCTTTGTTCATACTTTTTCCATGGAAGAGCAGCATGCAGCGGACTGTTTTTCAAGTTTGCTGTCAGGTAGAGTTGTGAGTAGCACAATGAAAATATTTTTGAGGGTGAAACTTCATTTGTGGCACTTCTTCTGGCACAGATGAGCTCTTAAGGCAGAATTCGTTGAAGTTGCTCCAAACCATATAAAATGGAAAGCTAAGCACAGACTGTAAAGAGTTGTTTCTCTTCAGGGAGTCCCTAGTTTTTCAGAGGGATCCTTTCAAGAGGAGGGAGGAGAAGGTCACGCAGGGTGAAATCTTGCGGGTGATTTCTGTGAAATCTTGAGGATTTACTTTTCCTCTGTGAAGGCAGCCAATTCATGTCTTCTCTCGCTGCCTTGGCTCTGAATTATACCCAAACCATAAGAAGATAGCTCTAGAATTGTGAAAATTATCTGATTATAGCTTGAAAAGACAAGCAGGTTCTGCTTTTGCTGGGTGGTTTTTTTTTTTGGGGGGGGGGTTTGGGGGCGTCAGAATTGAAGGTGGAGAGAGGAAGACGCTGACTTCCAGTAATGGGTTGTGTCTGGCTGCATAGTAGTGCAGTGTGGTTTTGATTATCTATAGCTATATCTGATTAACTAGATTTCTTGTAAAGGAGTTTGAGAGGTTCTGTTTCAGTAAAAAGCTTGAATTAATATTCTTTTAAGAAGCTGCAGAACATCAGCTGAATTTTAAATTTTAATTCTATGTTCCCAATTGTCAGCAATTTGGTGTCTTACTTAGGCTTTATTGTAGTAGTCACTTGGACTGTTTTAATTGTGTCACTGGTACAATGAGGATGAGTATTAGTTTTATTTATTTGAGTTTAGTGGCTGCATTAGAGTGACAAGCAAAGATTATCATCTGCTCAAACATGACCAGATTAAATTTGTAAGAGGATTTCTCTGCTTTAGAAAGCATTCAGACTAACTGTCTACATGATGGGAGGTTTTCTTTCCCTGTTTTAAGGAAGTGAAAGAATTCAGCTCCTGTACTCTGCTGTGGAGAAGTTCATTAGTACAATTGATATTTGTGTATATAATAATCAACGAGAGGAAAAAAAATCATTCTTAGATAAAGATGGTTGATACAGTTTTTATAGTCTAGTTTAGGTAAGGAAAAGATGCAAAAGCTTTAGTAATATTTTGTAAGGGATAACATTTGCTTAGTTTTTCATAAACATTTAAGACATTCAAGACTATTCTTGAAACAATTCACTCTAGGTTGATGTAGATGTTTCATGTTACTTATTCGATGTTATTCTCCACTTCCTGAGCTATAGTCATAAAATTCTACCCGTCCTTTCTTTGGAAGGAATCTTTACTTATCTTGCCAGGCTCTTTTTTGTTGTTACATGACTCACTCATGAAATGATATTTTGTTTTCTTTCACAGAATATTGATAGTCATCTTAACTAAATGTTTATATATTACTAAAATGATACAGAGGAGGTAATTTAGTGAATGGCAAAATGATTATATGCTTCCTTTTTTTGAAAGCAAGTGGAATATGCAGATGTGGATTGTGAACAAAATAATTAGGAAGATGATTATGTAGTGATTTTAAATTACAGAGAGTGTCGGTGGAGCAAACACTTGGCAATCGAACAGTATGTACACGTCTCCCAGTTTTTTTATTAATGGCTCTTAATTTAAACCTGTGCTTTGTTAAATCTCAAAGGCCATCACTTGAGTTCTCTCCTAACTTAGTTTTTTGTAGTTATTCCATTCAGTTTTTAACATAAATACAAAATCATGTGCTATTGGTGTAGGAACAGGCATCAGGAGACCTTAGCTCCCTTTCTGGCTTGTTTTGCTGCCTTGCTTGAAACTTCAGATGCTTTCCTGTTCCATAGTCTTTTCCATTAGTCTCACTGAAATGCCATCAAAAATGTTCCTAACATCAAGTGACTCTTGTGAGGTGTAATCTATTAATGTTAATTAAGAAGTTTGATAATCACAGAAGGAAGATACTACAGTACTACTGTTCATTTTATGGATAATATAAATATGAATACTAAATTCATTATCAGGGCTCAAAATATTTCCCCATAGAAATTCTACTCATGTCTCTGGATGAGTTACCATTTAAATTCTTCGGTGTTATGCCTCAGTTTTTATGACCAAGATGAAAATGGTCAATTCCAAAAATTAATCTACAATTGTATAAAATGGTTGGAAGCATAGGTTGGTACTTGAGTATCTTTCAGGAGGTATGATACAGAGATGCAATATGTTACGGAGATCATATTTTTTAAGCAATGGAGAAGTTGCATAGAGTAGTAGGAGTCCTCAGTTAGAAAGGAGTGCTAGGCAATAGCTGTACCAGCTTGAAGCTGATGGACAACTCTCTAGTTGTGGCCACTGTTGACAGAAGTGATGGTCAAGGCTGTAGAGGTAAGGATCAATTCGTAAGGTGTCAAGATGAGGAACCTGTCAGCATAGGTGCTCAACCACATCAGATGAACAGAGCTGTTTGTTTAGGAGCCTGCTTGTTTCACTAGCCTCGCCTTCTTCATTTGATGGAGAAGTGAACTCTAGTTCTGCTCCAGAACTTGCACGGATGTGTTACAGGATGAGCTGGGGAGGTTTGCCTCCACCTCAGGGAGTTTCGCTGCAGACTCTACCAGCCCGATGTCTCTCCCGACAGTGGCCTTCAACGGCAAGCCTGAAAGCTGCTGTTCCAAGTGGTAGGACAGACTGGCTCCTTTGCTTCAGCTTCCGGGATGATCTCATGCATTCTGTAATACGTTTTGAATATTTTGGCACCTACAAAGCCAGGCCAGTCCAAGACCTGAATCTGCACAGTTCTTATGTTTTCATATAGGGCCATACTCGATTTCAGCAGAAATGTGATCCTGCTGCATTCCACCGCTGGAACAGCAACAAAAGAAACCATATGTTTTGTTGTCTCTATAGCTGAATTAGTAGTAGCAGAGGGGACATAAAACTCTCTTCTAAGTGAAATATAACTTTATACTTGAAATCAAATATTTTTCATTTCATGCATCACCTCTCTATTACAGTTTTAGCTCTTACTCCTCATGGGAGTAACTCTACTACTTAATACCTGATGAGGTTGATTTCTGCACTTTTCTTTAAATCTGTGAGGCAGTGCACAACAGACTGCTTTTTCTGTGTAAATGTTGGATGAAACAGTGTGGGTATATTAATACTGCAAGTAGAAAAATGGTCAGCACATAGAAGCGTCAGGCTGTGCCCAGTCTGCGCAGGATGTTGACTCTGCTCTGACCCATGAATCTTCACTTTCCAGGGACCTCTGGGCTTCTTTCTGCCACTGTGTCCCAAGCTAAAAAGCCAGTCTCCTGCAAACATGCACACTGTTGATTTAATGGTTCTTAGTAAATGTATGTGGATAGTGACTAACAGGGTAGTGGATTTCAATGTGTGGGGTTTTTTTTCTTACACATTAAGAATGTCCTTTTCTATCTAATTTAAATATGAAATTTCAAATAATAAGATGCAGCCTTTTTTTTCTTGCTTTTTCATAGGTCAAACTTAAGAATAAACACAGAGCGCCAGGTGTAGTTTAGCAGCTTTTCTTTTCCTAACAGATGCCAGTGTGGATTTTGTTTAGACAATGGCATCTTTGTTGTTTTAATTTAAAAACAGCCTTGTATGTGATCACTCAAGATATTATACTTCAGATTTATTTAAGTTACAATGCAGAGAAATGCGCAAACAAGTACAG